>LJIJ01003305.1:0-19806 GCA_001718145.1 Orchesella cincta | reverse complement strand
GATAATAGAGATACTATTTAAAAATCACAATTGTTGTATTTGGTTAAATCGGTTGGCATCAATGTCGTTATGATTGCTTTATGTTTTTCATTTTCTCTATCAATCACCTTAAATGCCTTTTTGATGTAGTCTGTCAAACGCCAATCCTGGCTTGTCGTATACACACATTAAATTTAGTTCTCGTTTCATTCTTCAATGAAAAAAAAGAATGTTTCAACCTTGACCTATTTTGCAAGAGGTCGTTCTCACTTGCAGTTAAACATACAAATTTTAAATTTGATTTGTTTGGGAATTTCTCTGCTGCACTATATCTGATACTTTATAGTAATATATACGAACCATAATATCACAAAAATATGTACAAATGCAGCAAAAGCAAAACTAAAGTAAAAAAGGGGTTTCATCGTGACTTAAAAGTCGGCATAAAGCAACATGGACTTCTTGGCAGGTTGGTGGAAATGTTTTGACAGCTTGTCATCAATAAAAGTGACAACTTATTTAACAAATTCACTTTTGCCCTACGCTACTAATACGATCGTTATATATACCTTTCCCAAGAGAGTTTGGAAAGTTTGTGTAACAAAATGTCAAAAGCAGATTGGGTTATGTGATAAAAATTCTTAGGACCTGGCTATACTCCTTTTACAGGCTTGCATAATATCAAATTTGTTTGACTTTTTGGCATACATAAGCTCCTAAATAAAAAAAGCTGATTACGGCATCTGAATGAATCCCTAATAATTGTGATCATAGGAATACAAAAAATTCCACGATTCAAAAGTAAACGCATATATTTTGTAGTAAACTGAAAAACTGAAAATTGTCTCAAGTCTAAAATAAGCTGATTTTCTACGTGAATAAAGTTAAAACACGTTTTCGAAAAATGCACCCCGCAGCCACCACATACCCCCTAAACCCCATAGTGACCCCCACACCCCCAAAACAAAAACCTATTTACTGCACTATATACGCAGCATTGAGTGATTGTAAACTCCGTACCAATGTTATCTCACCTATTTTACTTGTAAATGATGGGTTTCAACCCATTTAAACATATTATTAAATTCTGTTTCAAGATTTTTTTTTCAAAAACTAAGCCGGGTAAATTAGAAACACAAATAATACCGTGAAATGTTTCAAATCGCTGCTCCTAACATGGCGCAAAACTACAGGGATTAGGATGATTTTAAACAGATGTTACGCGAACTGAAAAATTAGTACACTTGTCAGAAAATTACCAAATCTTACTTTGGTTTTGTTGAAATATTTTAAACTTCCCGGTGGGTTAGAAACACAAATGATACCATTAAATGTTTCAAATCGCAGCTCCTATCATAGTACAAAGCTGCAGGGGTTACCTTGATTTAAAATAGAAGTTATGCGAACCGAAAGCAAAGTTCATTTTTCAGAAAACTACAAAATCTTACTTTGGTTTTGTTGAAATAATTCAAACTTCCCGGTGGCTTAGAAAGACAAATATTACCATTAAATGTTTCAAATCGCAGCTCCTACCATGTCGCAAAAGTACAGGGGTTACCTTGATTTAGAACAGAAGTTATGAAACGGAAATGAAGTTCATTTTTCAGAAAATAAAAAACTTACCTCGGTTTTGTGGAAATATTTTGAACTTCCCGGTGGCTTAGAAAGACAAATGATACCAATAAATGTTTCAAATCGCAGCTGCTATCATGGCGCAAAACTACAGGGGTTACCTTGATTTAAAACAAAAGTTATAAGAACGGAAATAAAGTTCATTTTTTCAGAAAATTAAAAAATCTTACCTTGGTTTTGTTGAAATATGTTGAACTTCCCGGTGGCTTAGAAAGACAAATGATACCATTAAGTCTTTCAAATCGCAGCTTTTATCATATAAGAAATCTACAGGGGTTGCCTTGATTTAAAATAGAAGTTATGCGAACCGAAAGCAAAGTTCATTTTTCAGAAAATTAAAAAATCCTACCTTGGTTTTGTTGAAATATTTTGAACTTCCCGGTGGCTTAGAAAGACAAATAATACCGTTAAATGTTTCAAATCGCAGCTCCTACCATGTCGCAAAAGTACAGGGATTTCCTTGATTTAGAACAGAAGTTATGAAACGGAAATGAAGTTCATTTTTCAGAAAATAAAAAACTTACCTCGGTTTTGTGGAAGTATTTTGAACTTCCCGGTGGCTTAGAAAGACAAATGATACCAATAAATGTTTCAAATCGCAGCTCCTAACATGGCGCGAAACTACAGGGGTTACCTTGATTTAGAACAGAAGTTAAGAGAACGGAAATAAAGTTCATTTTTCAGAAAATTAAAAAATCCTACCTTGGTTTTGTTGAAATATTTTTTACTTCCCGGTGGCTTAGAAAGACAAATAATACCATTAAATGTTTCAAATCGCAGCTCCTACCATGTCGCAAAAGTACAGGGGTTACCTTGATTTAGAACAGAAGTTATGAAACGGAAATAAAGTTCATTTTTTCAGAAAATTAATAAATCTTACCTTGGTTTTGTTGAAATATGTTGAACTTCCCGGTGGCTTAGAAAGACAAATGATACCATTAAATCTTTCAAATCGCAGCTTTTATCATATAAGAAATCTACAGGGGTTGCCTTGATTTAGAACAGAAGTTATGAAACGGAAATAAAGTTCATTTTTCAGAAAATAAAAAACTTACCTCGGTTTTGTGGAAATATTTTGAACTTCCCGGTGGCTTAGAAAGACAAATGATACCATTAAATGTTTCAAATCGCAGCTGCTATTATGGCGCAAAACAACAGGGGTTACCTTGATTTAAAACAGAAGTTATAAGAACGGAAATAAAGTTCATTTTTTCAGAAAATTAAAAACTTACCTTGGTTTTGTGAAATATTTTGAACTTCCCGGTGGCTTAGAAAGACAAATGATACCAATAATGTTTCAAATCGCAGCTGCTATCATAAAAAGTACAGGGGTTACCTTGATTTAAAACAAAAGTTATAAGAACGGAAATAAAGTTCATTTTTTCAGAAAATTAAAAAATCTTACCTTGGTTTTGTTGAAATATGTTGAACTTCCCGGTGGCTTAGAAAGACAAATGATACCACTAAATGTTTCAAATCGCAGATACTATTACCAACCAAAACTGCAGGGGTTACCTTGATTTAGAACAGAAGTTATGAAACGGAAATGAAGTTCATTTTTCAGAAAATTAAAAAATCTTAGTTTGGTGTGCTTGAAATATTTTAAAACTTCCGTTGGGATATAGAGTCAATTGATTGCATGAAATGTTTCAAATCGCAGTTTCTATAATCACGGAAAACTACAGCATTCTTACTGCGTAGGTACAAGGTAGGCCCGACTTTGGCCCAAAAATTAAGTGGCAGAATGTTTAATTGGCATATCGCTGGCTTAGAAGCAGAAGGCTTTTACTTCAAACGTGAGGAATTTCAGACTCCGCTTACAAGATATGTAGATAGACTACAGAACCCTTCTACTTACTTTAGAGATCTCGTGCAGAACCCGCTTAGTGATAAGTTAATGTTTTTCAGGAGAAGCAAAAAACCAAACTAGTGTCGAAATTGGTTTTTAATGCTTAATTTATATTATTTTAATACTTTCACTCTGAGCCAAGTTTGTCCTTGGTAGATCTTGGCAGTCGACTTCTAATTGGGAGTATTTTACTTCCACCAGATCAAAATAATGATTTTTCTCTCGTTTTCTGAGACTCAGTTTACAGTCGATGGATGCAATGTTTATCACGTAAGAATCCACAATGCAATATATAATCATGGACAATGAGGTATCAAAATGCGCAGAATTTTGTAAGGAATTCAATGAACACAAAATCTCATTATGCCCTGATAAATGTGTAAGCGGATTCTGCACGAGATCTCTAAAGTAAGTAGAAGGGTTTTGTAGTCTATCTACATATCTTGTAAGCGGAGTCTGAAATTCCTCACGTTTGAAGTAAAAGCCTTCTGCTTCTAAGCCAGCGATATGCAATTAAACATTCTGCACTTAATTTTTGGGCCAAGTCGGGCCTACCTTGTACCTACGCAGTAAGAATGCTGTAGTTTTCCGTGATTATAGAAACTGCGCATTTGAAACATTTCATGCAATCAATTGACTCTATATCCCAACGGGAAGTTTAAAATATTTCAAGCACACCAAACTAAGATTTTTAATTTTCTGAAAAATGAACTTCATTTCCGTTTCATAACTTCTGTTTAAATCAAGGTAACCCCTGCAGTTTTGCGCTATGATAGCAGCTGCGATTCGAAACATTTATTGGTATTAGCTGTGTTTCTAACCCACCGGGAAGTTCAAATATTTCAACAAACCAAGGTAGGATTTTTTAATTTTCTGAAAAATGAACTTTATTTCCGTTCTTATAACTTCTGTTCTAAATCAAGGTAACCCCTGTAGTTTTGCGCCATGTTAGGAGCAACGATTTGAAACATTTAATGGTATTAGCTGTCTTTCTAAGCCACCGGGAAGTTCAACATATTTCAACACACCAAGGTAGGATTTTTTAATTTTCTGAAAAATGAACTTTATTTCCGTTCTTATAACTTTTGTTTTAAATCAAGGTAACCCCTGTACTTTTGCGCCATGATAGCAGCTGCGATTTGAAACATTTAATGGTATTATTTGTCTTTCTAAGCCACCGGGAAGTTCAAAATATTTCAACAAAACCAAGGTAGGATTTTTTAATTTTCTGAAAAATGAACTTTATTTCCGTTCTCATAACTTCTGTTTTTAATCAAGGTAACCCTGTAGTTTTCCGCCATGAAACGAGCTGCGATTTGAAACATTTAATGGTATTAGCTGTGTTTCTAACCCACCGGGAAGTTCAAAATATTTCAACAAAACCAAGGTAGGATTTTTTAATTTTCTGAAAAATGAACTTTATTTCCGTTCTCATAACTTCTGTTCTAAATCAAGGTAACCCCTGTAGTTTTGCGCCATGTTAGGAGCAACGATTTGAAACATTTAATGGTATTAGCTGTCTTTCTAAGCCACCGGGAAGTTCAACATATTTCAACACACCAAGGTAGGATTTTTTAATTTTCTGAAAAATGAACTTTATTTCCGTTCTTATAACTTTTGTTTTAAATCAAGGTAACCCCTGTTGTTTTGCGCCATGATAGCAGCTGCGATTTGAAACATTTAATGGTATTACCTGTGTTTCTAACCCACCGGGAAGTTCAAAATATTTCAACAAAACCAAGGTAGGATTTTTTAATTTTCTGAAAAATGAACTTTAATTCCGTTCTTATAACTTTTGTTTTAAATCAAAGGTAACCCTGTTGTTTTGCGCCATGATAGCAGCTGCGATTTGAAACATTTATTGGTATCATTTGTCTTTCTAAGCCACCGGGAAGTTCAAAATATTTCCACAAAACCAAGGTAAGTTTTTTATTTTCTGAAAATGAACTTCATTTCCGTTTCATAACTTCTGTCTAAATCAAGGTAACCCTGTACTTTTGCGACATGGTAGGAGCTGCGATTTGAAACATTTAATGGTATTATTTGTCTTTCTAAGCCACCGGGAAGTTTGAATTATTTCAACAAAACCAAAGTAAGATTTTGTAGTTTTCTGAAAAATGAACTTTGCTTTCGGTTCGCATAACTTCTATTTTAAATCAAGGCAACCCCTGTAGATTTCTTATATGATAAAAGCTGCGATTTGAAAGACTTAATGGTATCATTTGTCTTTCTAAGCCACCGGGAAGTTCAACATATTTCAACAAAACCAAGGTAAGATTTTTTAATTTTCTGAAAAAATGAACTTTATTTCCGTTCTTATAACTTTTGTTTTAAATCAAGGTAACCCCTGTTGTTTTGCGCCATGATAGCAGCTGCGATTTGAAACATTTATTGGTATCATTTGTCTTTCTAAGCCACCGGGAAGTTCAAAATATTTCCACAAAACCGAGGTAAGTTTTTTATTTTCTGAAAAATGAACTTCATTTCCGTTTCATAACTTCTGTTCTAAATCAAGGTAACCCTGTACTTTTGCGCCATGATAGCAGCTGCGATTTGAAACATTTAATGGTATTACCTGTTTCTAACCCACCGGGAAGTTCAAAATATTTTCAAAAAAACCAAGGTAAGATTTTTTAATTTTCTGAAAAAATGAACTTTATTTCCGTTCTTATAACTTTTGTTTTAAATCAAGGGTAACCCCTGTTGTTTTTGCGCCATGATAGCAGGCTGCGATTTGAAACATTTATTGGTATCATTTGTCTTTCTAAGGCCACCGGGAAGTCAAAATACTTCCACAAAACCGAGGTAAGTTTTTTATTTTCTGAAAAATGAACTTCATTTCCGTTTCATAACTTTTGTTCTAAATCAAGGAAACCGTTGTACTTTTGCGACATGGTAGGAGCTGCGATTTGAAACATTTGACGGTATTATTTGTCTTTCTAAAGCCACCCGGAAGTTCAAAAATATTTCAACAAAACCAAGGTAGGATTTTAATTCTGAAAAATGAACTTTATTCCCATTCGCGTAACTTCTGTTAATCAAGGTAACCCCTGTACTTTGCGACATGGTAGGCAGCTGCGATTTGAAACATTTATTGGTATCATTTGTCTTTCTAAGCCACCGGGAAGTTCAAAATATTTCCACAAAACCGAGTAAGTTTTTATTTTCTGAAAATGAACTTCATTTCCGTTTCATAACTTCTGTTCTAAATCAAGGTAACCCTGTATTTTGCGACATGGTAGGAGCTGCGATTTGAAAACATTTTGGTATTATTTGTCTTTCTAAGCCACCGGGAAGTTTGAATTATTTCAACAAAACCAAAGTAAGATTTTGTAGTTTTCTGAAAAATGAACTTTGCTTTCGGTTCGCATAACTTCTATTTCAAATCAAGGCAACCCCTATAGATTTCTTATATGATAGCAGCTGCGATTTGAAACATTTAATGGTATCATTTGTCTTTCTAAGCCACCGGGAAGTTCAAAATATTTCCACAAAACCGAGGTAAGTTTTTTTTTTCTGAAAAATGAACTTCATTTCCGTTTCATAACTTCTGTTCTAAATCAAGGTAACCCTGTACTTTGCGACATGGTAGGAGCGCGATTTGAAACATTTAATGGTAATGATTTGTCTTTCTAAGCCACCGGGAAGTTTGAATTATTTCAACAAAACCAAAGTAAGATTTTGTAGTTTTCTGAAAAATGAACTTTGCTTTCGCGTTCGCATAACCTTCTGGTTCTAAATCAAGGTAACCCTGCAGCTTTGTACTATGATAGGAGCTGCGATTTGAAACATTTAATGGTATCATTTGTGTTTCTAACCCACCGGGAAGTTTTAAAATATTTCAACAAAACCAAAAGTAAGATTTGTAATTTTCTGACGTGTACTAATTTTTAAGTCCGTAACATCTGTTTAAAATCATCCTAATCCCTGTAGTTTGGCGCCATGTTAAGGAGCAGCGATTTGAAACATTTCACGGGTAATTTGTGTTTCTAATGTACCCGGCTTAGTTTTTGAAAAAAAAACATCTTGAACAGAATTTAAATAATATGTTTAAATGGTTTGAAACAATCATTTACGAAGTAAAATAGGTGACGATAACGTTGGTACGGAGTTTACAATCACTCATGCTGCGTATATAGGCAGTAAATAGGTTTTTGTTTTGGGTGTGGTCGGGTCACTATGGGGTTTAGGGGTATGTTGGCTGCGGGGTGCATTTTTCCAAAACGTGTTTTAACTTTATTCACGTTGATTTTCTTTATTTTTTCCCAACCTCGAATCTTAATTATAATCCAAGCAAAGATGTTTGCATTGAAAAGCTCAAAACTCAATAAGACCTTTCTAATAAATGAATTAAATGAAGTACCCTTTCCACAGCTCAGACATTCTCAAAGTATAAATTGAGTTTCATCACCAAAAACATGTGTCATGATGCAGGCAAACCTTTACTCTCACTCGCATATCTTTTCTAGCTATAGCTAACATCTATCATGTTGTGAGTAAAAGCTGTTCACACGAAATATACGGGACACATCTCTCTTCTTGATCCAGTCATTTCTGTGTTGCTGAGTGCAGTGAGTTGGTGCTCGAGCAGGGAATTTTATTCTATTTACCGTCAGTGGCGGAGATAGGGGGTGCAGGGGGTGCGCGCACCCGGGCCTAAAGGGTCTGGGGGCCCGAAGGGACCTCCAGTTTTCGGTGCCCAAAAAGCCCAGTGCCTGCGGAAATGGTGACTGCTAAAAGGTTCCAGTGCTCTCAACTACAGACTGATAGAAGGCCCTGGTGCCCCTTGCACAGAGAATGATAAAAAGCACTAGAACCCCCAGCAAAGGGAATGATATAAGGCCCTAGTGCCCGCAGCATTGAGACTGATATACGGCCCCTAGTGCCCCCAGCACAGAGAATGGATTAAGGCCCTAGTGGCCTCAGCACAGCAGACTGATAAGGCAGCTGCTGTGCCCTCCAGGACCGAGACTGATAGTGGTCTCTAAGTCCTATTTTCATTTAGTACGCAACTGAAATAGTGAGTCAGGAAAAAACCTCATAGTTGGATAGACTATCTTCATAAAAACCACTCCTTTGTTGGTGAAACGTTTAATTTATTGAGAATCGCTAACGAGTTAAAAGTCGGCACTTTTGAATATCAGTTTATTATATTTTATGTTAGCATTTTACATCTGCTGACAATTGAATGCATGTCCATTTTGGTTCCTATAATGGTGGTTAATTATTTACGTAAGCCGAATGTCACAAAAACGGCATTTAGGAATGGCTTTATTGAGTTTGGAGGCGAAATGGGCTCAAGCACCTGACATTGACAACCTGATTGAAACTTTAGCCAATAAAGCCCGTCGTTAACCTATTAAAATCGAAAGGTTTCGCAAGTTTTTAGTCAATAAATCAGGAATTAATAAACTGGTTTGTCTCGGTTAACTAAATTTATTAACTTTAGTTACAATGTCAAGTGAGTAAGTAAATGGTTAGTAATCCGTTGTTAACAATAATACTAGCTATTACAAAATGGCACCTGCAATAAAAACTGTGGGGGCACTATCGCTTTTCTTGCACCCGGGCACTTGGCATCTACCACCGCCCCTGAAACTGACAACCAAGAAGACTTTGAGTTTCGTTTGTAGAGCTAGTTGACTTGTGGGCTCTTTTGAGCTTTCCTTGTAAATCATCTACAATAATCATTCCAAACTAGAATTTAGCCAAGAAGAATAATGTTCGAGTGGGCTACATACTTCAAACCACTTTCTGGATAACATCATAAGCTGATTTTTATCATATTGCCAAACCCACCATTCAAAAGGAAGCGATTTGCTATACAAGAATGAATAACCAGAAAATAATATGAAACAACTTCCAGGATAAACAGAACACTTGAATTTATGAAATTCTCATTTATTTTAGCTTTTGTCCTTTCGAAAGAATTTTATTAGACTTATAGTGTCATTCTGTTCGGCAGGAAATTTAGATCTGTCTTCTTAACTTTAAAACTTTTTAATGATACTGACAAACTCACGTCAGCGATGATCTTCCGAAAAACTATTAAAGTCTCATCAAAATTTCAAAAAGCAGTGCACACTTCACTGACTTTTAATTTAAACGATTATGCCAGCAGATGTTTTTCGTTTTCAAGGTCAAACGGGTTGTGTGCGCAAATTTGCATATTGTGCTGCTACAATTAAGTGCACGTGCCACAGGTACAACGAAAGAATTAATCACAGAATGATTTTAAAAATAGAATTTTATCCTTGACATTTTTCACTAATAGATGATGTTCACCAAAATGCGCTTCAAGACTGAACTAAAAAGCTATACACGTTTAATATTTATACACGCAGATATATTTTTTCATAATCGATCCAAATAAAACTTTTGCCTATTCATCGAAAGGAGGTTAACCTAAGAATGGGATGTCAAGGATTTATTGCACATGGATTGTGCATGTATAGGATTTCCCGTTTTTATATAACATCTTTAATTAAAAACTTACGTCAATATGTCGTATGTTCATGAACTGAATCTATGGGGAAGAAAACTAATTTGTTGACGTTGTAAGTTACTTCCTAATAAGCTCCTGGTCAACCAATTACCAGAAAGGTTGGACAAACAAAACGAGTTAATATGGATAGTTGGTGACTTATCATTAGTGTAATTGGCAATGTGGCATACAATGGTGTTTTTTACAACAAAAATGTATCTACACGAAAAGAATTGGAAACTAGAGAAGAAAAGAGAGAGATGGCTCAAAAACAACTTTTGTAACTTAAAACTGTTGATGCATCGAGTGGCCTTCCATCGTGGAGTTCTTTTGTCAGAAAACTTCGTTGATTTCTTCTTTTTCAAACAGAAAAAGAAGTTTTAAGGAAGACTTTTTGACTTGGGTCACAATATAAAAGGTTGTGTGTCAAATAAAAGCAAACGCTTTACGCGATGGATCAAAGGAAAAATACGATGACAACTTATAACAGACAACGTGGTAGAGAGGTGAAGTATTGTCTAAGTTGCGCATTACATTATTTCTCAAAATTCAAATTTCAGAAATAGATATTGAAGACATTGTGTTAGGACGTAATGCAGCATTAGATATAAAAAGATTCAGTCTCCTCAAATCTCAAACTTTGAAGCTTTGTAAACGGGCAATTTGAGGTTTGAGACTCATAGCAGGTGATTAGGTACTCGTTTGAGCCTTTCTTTAATTTCGAGAGAAAATTTCTCAGTTGCTTTCTCCTTTGTCCCCTTATAATGCTTATGACTGTATTTTTCTAGCATTGTATTTTGGATATAAATCATATGGACGTTTATAGGGCTTCGTAGTCCTGTTACAAGACGACAAATGTGTTGCATTACCTTTTTACAATAGAATGCAAGCGAAAGCAGGAAAGGGAAAGCAAATTTCCGGTTTGGGTTACAAAAGCTGGAAATGAAATTTTGAGCAATGCAAGTTTTCCTACATGACCTGGTGAAGTCATTCTTTAGATGATGTTACTAATTTAAAGGGACATTTCTAATGCTGGAACAGGCGGAATGAAGGCAAAACTAGTTCCAAAGATCAGGTTGAGCACGAAGTTACCTAAAAAGGTTATCAAAATATAAAATCCAAAATATTCTTAGTTTATTGAATCGAACCTTTGACATTTCTTGGATGTATAGGGCTAGTCGAACAACAAATGCTGCCAAAGAAACATAATTTACTTTTAAATCTTGTTAGAACTAATTGATCCTTAAAAAGAGAAATCTGAGCAACATTCCAAGTAATAAATAATAATGAAAACTTAGGTGAGGTTAAGTTTGTCCATATTTCACAAATCACTGGTGGCCATTGGATTAATTGGTACAAAAGAACATTTTGCTATGTAGAAAGGTGGAAATATGTACGGATACAACCGAAGAAAAAAATGTACTTTTATTCCTGAGATAGCGTGTACCTCTGCCAAATAACCTTTTTTGATAGCCCAGGGGCTTTTCGTGGGTTTGTCGAACAACCTGCAACTGTGACCCATGTGGAGGATACACCATGAATTACTGTCTCGGAAGATTGCTAAGTAAGTTTTGGGAGAGGAAACTTCATGTTTCTTTAATCATTCTTTAAATTCCGTTTAGCTTTCATTTCCAGTAGCCTTTCTCCTGTGAAACATATTTCGGAAGTGAATGCCAATCTTCCTGAAATGTAGTAAATTTATTTTTCTGACCGGCTGACTAATTTCCCTGAGCTGAATCAAGCTAGTTCTGACAGCAAAATACTAAAAATGTTTGGCGGCAATAAGCTTAAACAAACATCAATTTTTTGTTTCTGCAACATCATTTTCCGACAGTTTCCCACGCCTCTTTCTCACAAAGTAGTAAAGATGTTTTTGGCGAACAACAAAGCAAGCAAGGATGAGGTTTTTGTTAAAATTTAAAGCAACTAAAGAAATAAAGCGAGCGCCTCCGAATTCCTTATTATTAAGAGCTTATATAGAATTAGAGATTGGGATTCATTCGCAGTAAATGCTAACTCAACGGATGCAGCATACATAAATACCTGGTCTCATGATGGAACAGAATAAAACATGCGGATTCGAAGAAGAGGTTTATAAAAATTTGAATATATTTTGTAACAGAAAGCACCTTTTAAATTTACAGCTACACCTGAATATTAATATTTGGGCAATTACACTTGTTTCAGACAATGTAATTCCAGTTTCCCAATTGTAATGCAAAATTTAAGACTGTATGCCTTTACCCGGTTGCAATATCTTAAGCAGACTATGCTTTTCTTAGGATCAAAAGCATTATCGCAACTAAATACCGCTTGGTTGCAATAACGAAAAGAAGTATATTCTAAGAAATAAGGATAATACAATTAGTAAAGAGACAAATTTCAAATGCTTACCAGGACGAACTGGTTAGTCCTAAAAGATTAATGATGACTTATTCTAATTCGCCAACTCAATCTGTGTAGTAACTTTGGTTTTTTAGGTCTAACTTTGCTACTTGCTGGCGATACAGCCGAACAAAAGTCATGTCGGGAAGCTGGTTTTCCTAATCACCAAAATTTGGGGTCTAATTTTTACACTAAATGTTATAACTTTAAAGTGCATGGAGAAAACAAACAAACCGTTTTCTGGAAAAGATGCACCAACAACTGACTTCATCTACGCTATTTGACAAAAATTTCCTTGACCGTACCACGTTAGAGGCAGAATTTTAATTTCTTTCAGACCGATTTTTTTGCTTATTTTTTTTTATCTCGACACCTTGAAACACAAGGCTGAATTTAATTATGGTTTGGAAGTAGTTATCGACACATACTACTAATGGGCATTCTAAATAAGGCAAACTATTATTCATAGCGGACGTATTTGCTTTACAATATTCTTTAAACTTTGGGAATTTGTAATTTACAAAAATGTCCAATTGTAAAAAAATTACAACTGCCCTTGTGCCTACAGGATAGAGATATATTAAATGTTTGAAAGCATACATAAATCAAACTCTTTCAAATTACTGATTGTTTAATTAATTTTTAATAGTGTTTGGCAAGGTTTTAAAATTTAAGCAATTACGAATCGATTTTTTTGGGAAAAGCTGCGTCTGAACTTGCAAGAGAAAATTGTTCATATTGAAGATACCAATGTGTTTAGTTTATCAAGCTTGTTTTCTAGGGGCGTATAATCGCATGGCCTTTCGAATAAGACACCTTGGGAGTCCATAGAACGTTTTGGTCTCTACTAGCAAGCGATTAAAATTGTATCGTCTTTACTTATCGATCCTTAGTTCTGCTTAAAAAACAAAAGGTACTACTAAGAAATTATATTAGATTGTTCAGACAACTGCTTTTATTTCCATTAATTTTCATATTTCATGTAACGTTTCTGTAGTGTATGTACTACATAACGGAATATGCTTAATGAGAAGTGCAGAGTGCACACGTAGGATTTGCCTAAAAGAGAGTACAGGTTTATTGATTGTGTACCAGAGGCAAGCTACAAAATAGGTCCTGAGAGAATCTCAGAGAATCACATGGTTATAATAGGCAGAAGATCTAAAGGAAGGTTCAAGGCTAAGCTAGATAGAAGAGCAAATGGAAGACAGAATCATGCTGCTGGAACTCGACTTTACTTGGCATGACAGTTGAGTTAAATGAATAGATATGAATATATATAGATTAGAATAGAGGTATTCTAC
Organism: Orchesella cincta; assembly: GCA_001718145.1. Taxonomy (NCBI): domain Eukaryota; kingdom Metazoa; phylum Arthropoda; class Collembola; order Entomobryomorpha; family Orchesellidae; genus Orchesella; species Orchesella cincta. The sequence goes on along the minus strand of LJIJ01003305.1, from coordinate 6,173 downwards.
AGTTTCCAAAGTTAAAAAGAATAATGAGCTACTGAGAAAAACAACATGTGTTGTAATTTAAAAGAGATAGTTCCGGGCTTAGTTAAAATGCAGAACTTCAAATTAGATCCCACTATTCAAGCTTTCCTGAAAAGGGGATAATAAAAATTGCTGAAAATCAATTACAAACAGTATGAAATATTATCGAGAATAACATGCATTAAAAAGTTATTTTATAAATAGAACTTTTATAGTTTTCTCGACAGATGTCCATAAAGGCCATGTGTTCAGCGCTTGAAAGATAAATAATAATCTGCGACTTTAAATTTTAACTCCCTGATATAATGACAAAGTGCAAGTAAAAAGCAAACTGAATTGTGGGTGACTTGTATATTTGTGTAAATTTAGGGACCCAGAAAATTGATTTGAAAAAAATTCCAGCATGATGAGAACAAAAGAAAGAAGAAAGTCAGCGTGAAGGCTTGAATGCAAAACTAACCTGATGGCTTTTCAATCGCTTTCACCAAGGATGAGAATATCGTCACTAGTTTTGTCGCCAGTTTCTATTCAAATAAGATTTCTTTTTCAAATGGAATCTGAACAAGTACAAAAGCGTAGATTTGTGGTGCACCTCACGTTTCTAATAATACGTTTTGAAAGAAAGCAGCAACGTGCTGCGTCATGCAAATCATCGTTTCGTATTGTCACGCGTTGACAATACAATGGTTTTGATGTTGAAGTTGTTAGATCTGCTGAACAATAAGGGAGCCATTCTTTTTATTAACGAGGCATCGCACGTAATAAGGCATTGACATTGGCGTTGATACCAGTCTCCAATTCGTAATTAGTGGTTTACTGTCAAAACCTTCCTTCATACTATTGCAAAGGAACTAAAATAATTTGCTGGGTTGGAATTTGAATGTCAAATGATTTTCAAATTAAAAAAGATAAAACGAAATTGAGTATTCGGAAAGTAACTTGCAAATTTTTAATTTCCGATTTAAACCAGGCACGCATTTATATATTACGTGTTTCTAATATTGGCGGATGGCATTTATAAAAACGTTTGCTTTTATTTTTTATTAAATTTTAAAAAAATATGTATATGTTACGTTACGCTAATCATCCTCGCAAGGGTTTGTTCGTTTGTTTCCGAAAAACAACTTCAGTGCTAAATTCTCAATTGAAATGTACTGAAGCATCTGGATTGGAAGCTACGTACTGAAAAAGAACCGCTAGCAATGATTCATTTAGAAAGAAACGGTTGTACCTGAGACATTTTGAGTCTTCAATTAAAGTACTTTCTCCTGGTATCATCGTAGAAGTGGAATTTTTCAAGTAGAAGGAGGCTTAGGTCCGCAATCATTACCGCAATTCCTTTCAATAGTATAAGCTGGTTTATTTTATCGTTTGATGAAAAAACTCAGGAAAAACTGTCATATAAATTGAGAGGCTTAAAATAACAAAAAGAGCTGTGTGATATAATTCATACGACTGTTAGCTAAATACGAACTCGTCTCTTTGGTAAAAGGAAGCATTTTTTAATGAGGCGCTAAAACATACTACTATTCATTCGAGCATATTCAAAGAAAACATACATTGAAAAGCGAGTTGTGCAATGTGAAACCTCATATATTTTACTGCATTTTGAATGCAAAAAGGTCTCAAGATAATATGCAAATTTCCGAAGTCAATGAAGAATCAAAATGATTGCTAAATTCAGACTTTCCACAATATAAAACCACTGATAGGCAACAGGTTTGACTTATTAATTTTTATTTTTGGAACTTCCTTCCGGAAAGACATGTCTGTTCCTGTTGAAAATAGGTGACAGCAAGGAAATGGTCTTTGAATGTACACCTTATATGAAATCTAAAACCCAATCAAGCTGTCTCAACCAAGATAGATAACTTGGGAAAAATCCTTCTGAAAGTGAACACGTCAGAATTGAAATTCAAGTTGAGAAGCATTTCTGTTTTTTCTCTCCGGGTATTTGTCCTTTACTCAGTATTCTTTTGAAATATCTTCAGTTTCAATAGAAACTTTTTGAGCATCGAGTGTCTCGTTACACTCGAATCCAATTCAACACAAAAGAGGGCTTCTGCGCAAACCAGTAGTGATTATGTGTTGCTTTGTTTCATGAAGAGTTTATTGTGAAAGCACACATCATCGAGGACGACAAATTTAAGTTGTCTAAGCGAAATGAAGGCTACGTTGCTTCTAGAGTACGTAATTGAAGTGCAGTGGATAAAATGGGTTCACTTTATTTATTGGTTTCGTTTCTAAAGAGAGTGGGCTGTGTGGGAAAACTTCGGAAAGAGCATTCCTGAATAAAGACCTCTAGAGAGTGAAGCGATGAAAAATATGAACACAGACAAATAGTGTTTATGGTGAAACTTTTCAAAGAGGAACAATGCGGGATTTAATTACATACGCCGATAAATGAAAGTATAAATCCAACAAGCTAGATAACTATGAGTTAGACTACAACTAACCAGGACGAATCTCGTTTATTTTTCTTCATTAATAATTGATAACAAATGTCTTCCTGTCTAGAAAAACTAGATCCGGCTTAAACATGATAATTAATTAAGGAGCAACTCAAACCTTTCGATACCAAAAGGATTGTTCAAACACAAAAATTCACCGTGAAGTTGCTGGTGACTCGTCATTACTGTAATTGGCAGCTCAGTTTTTCCAATCCAAATGATTTTTTATAAAGATGCAGGTACGGTTAATGAAATACTTCCACTTGATGCTGTTTTTTCCTTTCTGTTCCGTTCTTTCCCACTCGTTGTGATGGGGAAGATGAGGCATTATATCAGTATCCTTATGCAGCTCAATTAAATGTCACGTTGTTAGAAACGTTAGCGGTTTAATTGTTAAAGCTGCATAAACGTGAACATTATGACCTGGAGGTATTTTAACACGAGCACTACATACGTCAGAGTTAATAACGCTTGATGACAACCTAAAAATTTTAGGCTAAACGCAACTCGTGTTGACATATCAAGGAATTTACAAAAGCTTATTACACCTACACATTCATGAAACTAGAAATTTTACGTATGCCAGAAAGTTACAGATACTTTGATCATAAGTAGAAGGAAGCAAAAAAGTAGCTGTAGAGAAATACTGAGCCTTGTAAGCCTAGTGAATATAAAAAGTTATCAAATTTCAGTTTTTACCAGTTCCCAGTTTACATGTTCTATATATTTCACAGAAATGTTTACCCCTTGAAATTTAAACTGTTCTAGCTAAACGTCGGTTTGTTTGACACTTGCAAATATTTAGGACCACGTTTAGGCACGTTTTGTTAAACTTAAAATGTTAACTAAAATTTTTTAGTTCACAATTTTTTTTAAATTCGCCGGAATTAGAATATTTCTAATTAAACAATTATTTTAATTGACGAAATCAAGCAGTTTTTAATGCTACGTTTGTATAATACATCATATATATATATCGACACTATTTCCAAAAATAGCGTTGCTTTGGTTTACGCTGAAAGTTTTAATTTTTGACGCAGAAAAACATGCGTTACATCATTAAAATCGGGAAGCTTCGCACAACAAGTGCAATCTATTTGATTTTGTTCACAACAATAGATCCTATTCATTTTTGCATGGTAATATAGTCAATTTATGTGTTTTGCATATAAATTTCCATGTTTATGTCCTCCTGAAAGAAAACTAAAAGGCGTATTATACCGCACCACCGTATGATGTTTATGAAATGTGAAAGAGTCACAATCGAGGCGAATCGCATCGATTTTAATTTTAATTAAAATTCGAACGCACCAATGAAAAATAACAAAATTTCAGTATTTGGTAAATTGACTTAAATTAAAAAATAGGTAAGTGTTTGTGTTAACGCTGAAAGTGTAATTTTTGACGTAGAAAAACATGCATACATCATTAAAATCGGGAACCTTGCACAACAAAGTTATAATTCTTTGATTTTGTTCACAACAAATGGATCCTATTCATTTTTGCATAGTAATATGGCCAATTTATGTAATTTTGCATAAAATTTTCATTAGTTTGGCTCTATTCTGAAAGAAATTAGTTAGGTTTAAAAGGCCACCGCATATGCTTATTGAAATGTGAAAGAGTCACAATCGAGTCGAAAGACATCGGTATAATACGCATAATTATAGTACCACACACCAATGAAATACAACAAAATTTCAGTATTTTGGATAGAATAAATCAAAAATAGGGTTGCTTTGCGCTGACGCTGGGAGTTTTAATTTTTGTTATGCAGACAAAACATGCATTACACCATTCAGAATCGGGAAACGTTCCTCAACAAGAGCACTGTGTTTAATTTTAGCACAACAAATAGTTTAGACTAATGTATGCGATCATTTTCATAAAATTCCATTAGTATATCTTCCTTCTGAAAGAAATTATTTAGGTATATTACGGTCGATATATATTTGTTTATGAAATGTGAGAGATCACAATCCGGGCGAATGAATTATTTTTAATTAATGCGCATATAAAGCTTCTTCCTCGAACGATGCAAAAACAAATTTCCGTATGCTGATATAGGGGTAACTGACGTAAATGTTAACAGGCGTCAGCAATTAAATACGTATTCCTATAATTTTGGATCCACAATGTCGTTTACTAGTGTATGTTATGCCTGTAACTCATCGGAGTAATTATATTCCAGCATATTTAGTATGTACATCCATAGCTCCGCGTGTCTGAGATATCTAAAACACATACTGACTGAATGTTGGGTTTTAGTAGGTTCTGGTTGCTTTATAGTTTTAACTACGACTATAACTTTAACAAAACTATAGTGCAAATTTTATCATACTTGAATTGTAAAATTATTTACAAGCTCCTAATCTCCATGTTTAAGTGATGCCAATTTGGACTTATTGGCTATTCGGGTGCTTGAATGATAAAATCGTTCGCGCCACTGATAAGATTTAATAACGTAAGAAATGAAGGAGTCTGTCAATTGGGTTTTGAAATGACAATTTAGTGTTACATTTCGGGGCAAGGTCCGATCCTGGCTCTGCTAGTAGGAAATATGGATCTTAGCATTTTATTCTGAACCGTGTGTTATTTTCTGCTTAAAGCGATAGTATTGCGAATCGATTTTTTTGGAAGAATCATGCTTCTCCATTAGGTTATTAATGAGATACTATAAATGGAATTACAGTATGAGGGTCTCTTTCTTGTCTTCCGTGAAATCCGATATAATGATCCTCGCATGCATCCAAGACCAATTCGATGTCAAATAGCAAAACTAAGCCGATTATTCCGCTTGTGTGCTCAAAGCTGTTTCACAGTCGAATGGACTTCTTTCGACACATGGAAACGCGAACAATAATAACGATTGATGACAAAAATTATGAAAGGATAAAAAAGGCTCTGTAATATTATTTCCGGTGAAAAAGCCATTTCCAGGCATTTATCGTAAGTTCTTCGAATGAAAGTTGTATAGAAATTCTACAAACAAACTATTACTAAAGATAGCATGGAACGAATATGTATAGATACACAGTCATTTTTTTCAGTCGATCATGTATCAGAAGCTATTACAAGATATTGAAGCACATTCACACAATACAATGAATTAGAAACAAACCAACACAAAACACGTTGGCTTACTGTAAGAATAACATTTTTATTAATTCATTTAAAAATATTTCATTATTCTAATAATATGCGCATGAGAATAAAATAAAATGAAAATTTTTACTTTTCGTGGAGATGTTGGAAGCTCTTAAAGAAAGAGCTTCGAAGAAATAGTTATAAATGCTTGTTTCCAGATGAAAAGATGATGGATGCATTTTTATTAATGTATCAAATAATGAACGTATAATTTTGTTTATAGTCTACAAAATTTTATTGAGCTTCTGGAGTCTAATGTAATACATTTAAAGCGAGGAAACTGTAATTTGTGCGTACAGTAGAAAAACAATCAAATGGGTCGATTTAGCAAGTTGGGAGGTGAAAGTTAAATAACAAAGGTTTACACAACAAGCAAAATTTCAACATCAATAGTAAATTTAATGATCCCACAAAATATTACCTGGAGAGTTGATTGTTTGAGTACATTTGTTCGTTTTTATGAAAAACAAATATTTTGTTTATGCTAATTGCCAAAGTTTCAACAATTTACTGTTTAATGCTTTAAAGCCCCCAGTACCCTTAAAGTTGGTCGCGGAA
>LJIJ01003304.1:0-19812 GCA_001718145.1 Orchesella cincta | reverse complement strand
CCACCCATACACGGAGTACATCTTTGTTGTGTAAATGGGGAAAGTCTGCTCTCGGGCAGTCTGCCACATCTTCTTGTAGGAGTACCTTCCTATTTAGATTAGGTATGCGGCTACAGGGGCCCTAAAACCTTTCTACGCCATAATCTCCTTTGTAGCATTTCATATTGCAACGAGTTTTCCGCTGCTACGTGGCCGTCCCCCTTGCTAAAATAACGTCCACGCCTACAACCCGCAACATTTCTTCTGGATCAATTGGCACAGCAGAATAGGAATAAATACTTCTTATGTTTTATACGCGGTCCAGCCCAGTGCAATGGATATTTCTATAGCTTTCGTCCTTTTCTAAGACAAAGGTCTTTGACACTCTTTTGAGAGTGGTCTTCTTCAATTTTTCAACATTCCTCTCACCCAGTAAACCAGCTTGTGTTTTAGTTGTGCGGCAGTTCAGCTTCGCAATCACCCTTAGGCTCCCTTCATTCGACTCGCTTTGCTATACACACACAGAATGTGCTTGATTGAAAAACTTCGCAAGTGTACGTCTGAAGATTAAGGTAATATGGAGTTTTTTTAATCTGTAGTGTGAGCTTATATGTATTTTTTCAGAGGCGGGAACTTTACATAGAAGAATATATATAAAATATAAAAACTCCTCCGCTTAAAAAAAAGTTATATCACATGTATCTTGTTTACCCTTTTGTATCAGCGTTTCAGAATATCATGAAATTTCTTTCAATTATATATTGTTAGATACAGAGCAATGCACTTTGTTTTTTCGAATGTATTAATTTATTTCAGCACTGCTTTTGTGCTGCGATTTAGAATAAGACTTGTCCATACAGATTTTTTACAACCTATGACTTCGAAATTTCCAAAAATCTTTAGAATGTGTTCTTAATTTCTTTTCTGTGATTTTTATAATCATTAGGATCGTCACCGACCAGCAAGAGATTAAGTCATGATCATGGTTGTTTCCGGTTACTCCCAAAATGCAAGGGCAAGAGCCGGCTCGCACGAGATCAACCGGTGCCCTCTCGGGTTATGAGTGCAGGCTAGTGCAGCGGATGCAGAAAGCCTTGCTTGCGTAACGTTTTAAACGTTTTAAGTACTTAGAAGCCTGGATTTCAATACTCATGTACATACAGGTATGGACTTCAAGCACACGTTTACTCATGTACGGTCTTACATACGGAAATCTTCGGTATACAACCTCAATATTGTTTTCTCCATAATAGGATCGACTATTGTTGCAATTGGGAACGCGATATTTTTCTTAACTGGAACTCCAAGTGGTTCGCGCGAATGCCGTCGCTCATTTGTCCAGCTCCAGTTGTTACTGTAATTTTATGTAATAAAAGTGTGATGGTGTTTGCTTTTGTAAATTGGACTCAAATACGGTGACAAATCCAGTAATAAGCCCCGAGTATTTATGTATTAATAGGATTCACTTTCTAGAATAATACATATATACTTTCCCCTATTCTCTGATAATTACTCTGACTTGAGTTTGTCTTAAAATATAAGTGTTGGTAGGCTTTCCAATTTTTTTCAGTACTCTCGGCAGTATCATGTGTTTCTGATTTTTGTACGAACTTTTTTTAAAATTGCTTTTTTTTGTCTATTTATGATATAATAATTCATACTTGAGTGATTTCGAGCATGTCTGGATACTCTCATCTTCATTGCTTGCAATTTACTGGAATCGGGATGTGTAACATGGTACTATACTCATGCGAGCATGGTCTGCCTTTTCCTCAGGGCTACTCGCTGCTTGCCGGTGTCCTCGTCTTGCCTGGTAGGCATTTCTCCATAAGCTAGCTTATGAGTTACCGGGCAAAATGGAACATAAAGATTTTTCGTGTTGGGTAAAACATCAATGCACCACGCTTGCTTTTAGATTTGCGTTTTTGTACAAAAGGAACGGCAGTTAAACTTCTGTGTTATTACATTAGATCAGAACATCTAAAATCAAATGGTGATATATATTGCCATTGATTTAAATTTTAAAATGAATTGGGTTTTTGCGCATTAGAAACAGCAAGATCAGAACAATTTATTATGTAACGGGAAATCCACCAGGGAAAATGTATGCCCTTCTGGCAATTAATGGAACTCTTAAGTTTACAAAAACAGTTGCCTATTAGCGAAATCATGATGTTTGTATTTTTCAAGGACATTTGGCTAGCCAGTTCTTTATGGAAACAGATCTATGCCATGGTGTCGGCAATTTAGTCATTTTGAAGACAATTCTCGACTAGAAAGTCTACTACCTGCTATGCTGTATTATTCCCTGAGTAAAATGTCATACCACCTAGCTGCAGATTTATTTATATTATATAAATTATAAAAATTTCTAAACCCAACAGTAATTTGTATGTCAAAAAACGATTGTAAATGAGCGTAAGATTTGTAAGTCGTGCTGACACAAAAGGATTTCAACCGCATTGTATTATACTCCATTGGGTTTATAGCTAGAGTTAACAGGCAAGATGATGAAAGAAATGTATTGTTAAGAAACGGCATAAAAGAATCGTTTAGATTTGCCTTTTTGTATGGAAGAAACTCAGGAACGCCAGTTAAATTTCCACTATTGTTTTCTTTGGTAGCAAGGTCATATTTTTTATATCAAATGGTGAAATGTATTGCCATTAATTTATTTTCCAATTCAATATGGTTATTTCTAACATTGCATGTGTTTTGATAACCTAACCAATGCAATTGTTAGTATGTATTTATTTTTAAAATATTTTGGCTGTTTATTTATGAAAATGTACCCTTGAAACTTTCCATTTCAGATTTGCATTTTTGTACAGAAGGGACTCGGAATTTATTTTCCATTGTTAATTTGGTAGCAAACCTAAACTTTCGATATCAATGGTAAAATGTATAACCAATAATTTATTTTTCAATCCAATGTAATGATTTTAATGTTCTAGAAGTATTTTGTGATTGAGACGTAGCACAATGTCGTAGAATCCAACATTTCGTCTCATAGGCTTCTTGAAGGTATGAATTTTTTTGTCAGAGTTTGTGACGCTAAAGGCGTTTTTCTGCATCAAAATGTTGTGAGGAAGACGATGCAACTCTTTAAAGTTCCAAAAAGTGCACCTAAACGCAGCTGGGGACCGTTTTTGCCCCGCGCACCCATGTTTTGGGGGCCTTAAAGGGACATACGTTCTCCTACTACAAGATCTCCAGCCATGTCTGCCCCTTAGCCATCTTATTTGCAGGACACAACATTTTTTGGCTTCAAAACGCTACCCTCAGCTAAGGGGCACCTGTGGCTAGGCCGATTCTATCGCAGCTTGAAGTCTATACAATATTTTTTTCTGAAATTTGAAAATTCGTTTTTGGCTTTAAATTTACATAAAACTTTTTCCAATCCATAGGTATTATGTTTAATTTAAAAAACACTTACTCTTACTGCAGGAAATCACTCAAGATTTATCGTTTTTGATTGAATCAGAAAATGCATCAGTGATAATTCTTCATTTTTCTTCAATCTTCTAGGTAAGCTAGCGTTGGCCTAGCCACAGGTGCCCCTTAGCTGAGGGTAGCGTTTTGAAGCCAAGAAATGTTGTGTCCTGCAAATAAGATGGCTAAGGGCAGACATGGCTGGAGATCTTGTAGGAGAACGTATGTCCCTTTAAGGCCCCAAAACATGGGTGCGTGTGCAAAAAAAAAAAACGGCCCAGCTGCTTTTAGGTGCACTTTTTGGAACTTTAAAGAGTTTTGCATCGTCTTCCTCACAACATTTTGATGCAGAAAAACGCGTTTAGCGCTGCAAACTCTGACAAAAAAATTCATACCCTCAGGAAGCCTATGAGACGAATTGTTGGATTCTACGACATTGTGTGTAGGCTCTGTGCGAGTGTATCGTTTTTAGCAGGTTTGTCTTCCTATGTAGGGTTTTACAAATTTGTTGAATGTGAATCATTAACGCAGAGTACGAAATATTTCATGCTGTATATATGATATACTGAAATATACGACTCTAACAAATTTAAGTGTTTAGGTTGCCATTCTTCCTGTCTATTTGGTTCGTATTTTGTTATGATTATGCCATCTAGTTGGTATATTTGAGTATTGTTCATGCAGGACTAATTTATAAATATTTGTAGCTCCTATTGGAGTACAGAGAGATTACCAAACCTATGTAAGGCACGCGGTGAACATGGATAGAAGTTTTGTCCAGCTCCAAGTTAGCTTTACATTTTCCATGCTCTGTAAAACAAATGTAGTGCTTTGCAATGTTGAATTGATTTTATATGAGAGTTTGTCAGCCGTTAGGCATTGTTCGATTTTCGTCAAAGGTTCAGATACATATATAGTACGTAAACTTCGTTAATTCAACCAACTGTGGACTGAACCCGAGAATATTGTGTATTCAAAACTCGACAAACTAGCAATTCTGATTTGAACAGGTACTAAGAAATACAAGATGTTAGTTCTTAGGATGTAACTAGTTTACTTAATTTATCATCTACAATACCATCTAACGGGTTGCCTTACTGGAGAAATGTATACCTTTTTAGTACAGAATGCAACATTTCAGCTTACAGAAAACATTATTTTATTAGAAAAACGACCATGTTGTACCTAACGGTTGTGTATCTAGCTGCATAAATTTATATATTGGAAACTTCTATGAAGAATGTCTCAACACAACAATAATTTGTAAGTTATTAAAAATTGTAAATGAACGTACGCTCTTTAGACGTGCTAAACACGAAAAGAGTTCAACCACATTGTATTAGGTCTTATTAGTGAAAAGTATCCTTATGAATTATTGCAGAATTGAAATTTGAGACATAAAGCAACAATGCATGTATATAGTTTTTCCCATTTTAATATCTGTAAAAATTTGTCCCTTCTAAGAAAACGGAATTTATACTGACTGAGTTATTTGTGTTACGTATTTGTAATGGCTGATCCTACAAAGCATACGAGAAAAGGGTGGGTTTGGAATAAATTTGTAATGCTTGAAACTAATTTTTGTCCAGACTTGAAGTACGCATTGTTTTTTACTTTATTATTGGAAAGCTTGGCATACATTTTTGAATATATATTTGAATGGCATTTTGAGATAGTTTCAGTTGGAAAGCAGTAAGTAGCCACATTTTCAGTTGTGAGGCATTTTTCTCTTCGCTTTACTCTATATTTACATAAAGATTGATGTTAATAACTTGAATCAAAGAACTAATGAAAGGTCAAACGTTTCAAAAAATATAATATTATTTGCATAGAAGAAGGAGTGTGGCTGCTTGTTTTGCTGTATTGTGATTGTGACGTAATATACATCAACTTCGGAACTAGCAAACCTCGCATTCCTTGCTATTCGAAATTTTAAGCAACTTACGAGGCAACATATGACCTGGTTGAGCTCCGATTGGCCTAAGATAAGGCAAGTAGGTTTAATTTACGTCTCTTATAACATACAATGAATATCAAGTCTGCACGGATACATTTGTTGATTTGAGAAAATAATGAATTTCGTAGTGTCTTATGCTCCCTCGTTAGTTACTCATTATTAAAATTCAGTTTTTGCTGCTGTAAACCAAACGGGCATAATGCCAGCTCGCCTTAATTATGGCCAAAAGTACTTTTGGGGTGACTTTTTTATGAATCAAAACCAAGTTGCTTTGAATTGGATTTAAAAGAACATGTAGAAATATACTCGCAAAAATATTGCTGGTACTCAGTCAGGCAAATCTTTGAAATTTAGATCAAAACCTCCCGAAACCACAAGATTACAGCTTATTTTATATCCGTATTTAATTTTGCGCGTCATTAACTTTTCACTCAAAATGCAAGACAGTTCAGATTTGCCTTTTTGAATGCCGTTAGAGATATAAATTTAATTCTGTGCTATTTTAACTGGCAAAGGATTAAAGCAGTCGAGTTTCCAAATTGCAACTAGCAGTCTGTGTAATTAATAACATTACTCTTTACCCAATAGCGTGAAAATGTTACTTTTAGCAAAGTGAGAGGTCGCATACTGAAAGCAACTTACAGATTAAATATTTTTGTATGTTAAATTAGTTCATATTCAACCTAATGTAAAGGCAAACTTGAATCAATGCAGTGCATAACTGAACAACGTACGACGTTATCATGAAATATGCATAAACAGTAATTCTCGTACACTCGGGTTTTATATCTTAAATAACAACGAAAGAAATCCAAGTTTAACATCAAGTATTATATTACATTAGAGTTTCAGCATATTCTTTTGTTACCAGTTTCTAAATCTAAAGTCAAAAGTCGATTTTAATGCTTCGGTTTTTTGGGCTTATTTGACAAAACTTCATGGAAGCGTGTATCAAACTCGATCAGTGATATTTACTTAGTTACTTCTTCAATGGGACATCCATTAATTCTAATAAAATTAATTGTTGTGATAGATATAGATGGAAGTAAATTCTGAACTTATTAATCGTTGAATCCTACTTTACTGCAAACTGAATTGACTTTCAATCGAGCATCATACGGTGGAGTTTTTAAATAAATTTTGTTTATAAACAGGTTTTGGAATACAAAAATTGAATAAATATTGTTGTACAACACATATTCACGTTACATAGGCTCGAAGTATTGCTTGTAGTCGATTTTCATCAAAATCATTCTTAAATTATTTTTGCTGGAATATCTAATCCCTTTACCCTATTTACATTTAAAACCAGAAGCATTAGGTTCTTACAATCCAATACCTGGCATCAATATTATCTGGCTTTAGGATTAAATGATATAGTAGCCGTGCATATTTCTTGGAAAGAATGAGTTAAATAGGACCCCATTTTTGTATATTTTAGTTGCACACATAAAGCATTTTTTGAATGGCCTAGTCCTTTTTAGATAGAAATTGTTAAATCAAATACGGTCGCAACGGGATTTAAACAAAACGCATGCATGCTTTGTTTCAAAAAGTACCAGGATCTCGCTTGCTGCAGGAGACAAGAAACCCCCTTCCAATACTGTAATGTGTTAGCAGCCTGGGAATTTAGATAAAAATACATCGTATGTAGGTTGGAATTTGGGATGCAAACAAAAAAATGGAGTACATTCTTTCGTTGTAAAATACGTGAATTGCATTGTAGTTGCAATCTTCTTTCTTGAGTACCTTCGACTCTTACTGATACCTAACAAGCTAAAACTCGCTTAAATATTCTAGTGCAACAGTTTTTATACTATGCTACTAAAAAAAAGTAATCAAATGAACGTTCTTCACAAGCATTGGAATGCATATGAAAATAAATACATACTTATTTTATAACCGTACCAACCAGTGCATGGATATTCAATACTTTCGTGCTTCTGAAATGTCCAACATCGAGAGTAGTCATAAACATTTTTCACCACAGCACACAGTTGTCATTCTTGCTGTGACCAGTTCAGTTCGAATCAACCTTAGCTCCTTTCATCGACCTTGCTATAACCAGAATGGCTGATCAAACTTCGGATGTGCACCCTGAAGATTTAAGGTAATATTTGAATTTTTAATCATACGTGTTAGCTTGTTGTATTTTCAGTCGTGTGAATAATACCTAAACAACTTATTCAAGTGTATCTTGTTACCTGTTCAGTGCTCAGATCATTTGAATGCATTCTTTATTCGAATAATTGCTACATAAAACTCATTTGTTTTTCGAATGTACTACTCACTTAGCAACCCTTTTGTGTCTACATACAGAATAAGATTTCCAAAAATTGAAATGGTGACTGGAATTTTGAAAATACACCATGTGTCTAATTTTCTGTGATTTCTTTAATTAGGATTCTTCAGAGAGACAAAGCCATAATCATGGTTATCTGGCTGCTCCATCAAGAGGGTCCCCTACGAGACCGTGATATATTCCAATGTACAATGCTCTTTGGTTATGAGGCAGCTAGTGCAATATACTAAAGATTGCTTGGGTAACGTTTAAACGTTAGTAAATGTAAAGCGGATTTCCAACTCCAAAGACAGGTAGGACGTCAACCACAAGTTTACCCAATACGGTCTTAATAAAATTTTGGTATACAATATGTATTATTTTTCTTAATAGGATCGACAATTGTTGCAATTGCGACGCGTACATATTTCTTTTAATTCCACGTGGTTCCCGGATGACAGCTAGTTGTACTGTGCTGTACAAGTGTATTATGTATTAGAAAGAGCGATGGTGGTAGCTTTTGTAAATAGAGCAAAGAAGTGAAAAATCTGGTAATAGACCTATTTAGAAAGGATTCTTTTCTTAGAATAATACATAATATTTCCCTTATTTGATAGTCACACTTGAGATGTCTCTAAATACAATTCTGTAGTTTCAATTTTTATAGTATCTGCAAAAACAAATGTACGTTTTGTATGACCCTTTTAAATACTTTTTTTTGTCTTTTTATGATAGTATAAATTAAGAGTGAATGAATGTTGCATTTCATACGTTGCTTGAAATTATTGAAATCGATGCCTATTATTATGTGCATATGTTCACTTTCTGGTAGGTGTTTAGCTAGAGTTACCTGGCAAAATGGCAACATGGCTATTTTGTTTGGGAAAACATCAATGCAAACTTCATTTTAGATTTGCGTTTTTGTATATACAGAAAGAAGTAAAAAACGGAAGCTAAATTGCTATATTATTTACATTGTATCAGAACATCCAAAATCAATTGGTGAAAAGTATTACCATTGATTTAAATTTTAAATTGAACTGGGGTTTATTGCACTGTAAGTATTTTGTCAATGAGATATAGATTCTGTACGAGTGTGTCATCTTGTGTAGGGTTTTGAAAATGTATCTCTAGAAAAGGCAACCTAAATCTTACAATGTGAATCCTTGCATTGCACTTTTGTTTTGAAGGAACTCATGAAGGGTGAGGGGTAAGAATAATGCAAGGCGAGTTTAAAAATCTGATGTAGTTGATTTTGGTGAAAGTAAATGATTTGTTAGCACAATGAGTTGTTGAATGAGTTCCACTGTAAGATTAACGTTTGTTTGCACTTGATGATTGGAATTATGAATTGAATAACACAGTTTATGAAATGAGTAAAGGAACTACCATCAAGGCAATTGTTAGACACAGGATTAGTTAGTTGAAATTCCAATTGGTTCACATTTAATTACATGTAATATTAATTTGGTCAAGTAAAATAATTGAGGCATGAGAGCCTTGAAAAGTGGAGAGAGAAGAAAAGGTACACCAACCAAACGCACTGAAGTCTAGTAGGCTACAACAAGAATCATTCTAAATACAAAGTCTCGCAGCAGAATCATCATCATCATCATGTTTTATACATACAAGGCATATCCCTTTAAAACTACATGATATGTGAGTAGATTAACATTACAGGTATCTTCAATATGTTGTAGGTATAGTCAGTCAAGAAATTGTCAATAATTTACATGGAACGTCATTCAGTAAGACAGGCACAAATCAAGAAAATAAAAATGACCATTATCCCGATTCAACAAAGGGCAAGTACGTTTCCAACATTATTTGTGTTGGTAGCAAAAGAAATTTATATCAAAGGTGAAATGTATTACCGTTGGTTTTTTTTCAATTGAATAAGCTGATTTAATTACAGTTCAAATAATATGGTATTAAGATATTGGCTCTGTACGAGTTTATCGTTTTTAGCAGGTTTGTCTTCCTATGTAGGCTTCAACTAACTTGTAGAATGTGAATAATTAATATGGTTTTACCATAGCTAAATTAAATAGCTTTTCATTGTAATACCTATGATAAATGTAAGATCTACGATATGTTTTAGGAATCGCCATTTAAAATCAGATTTCGCATGAGCTTGTATTGATTTTCACTTTATTGTAGAGATTTGAAATACTCGTTTGTGACATGGAAGTTTATGTAATTAATGTGTAGTCAAACTCTATGGAAACATTAATATTTCCTTGCATTTGTAATTTGTAATACCAGTTTGACTTGGATAGCTGTAACTTGAAACTGATTCCAGTGTTCGCGCATTAGAAGCAGTTCAAAATCAGAACATTTTATTATGTGATCCACTTGGGAAAATGTATTCCTTTCTGGTAATAAATGGATCATTTCAGTTTACGAAAACAAGTTGTCTATTAGCAAAATGATGATGTTCGTAGTCAGGCTTTTGCGGGTTCCGTTTAAAATTTACTCAACAGATGATGTTTGTATTTTTCAAGGACATTTGCCTAGCCAGTTCTTTATGGCAATAGATATATGCAATGGTGTTGACAATTTAGTCAAATTATAGACAATTCTCCACTAGATAGTCTACTATATGCTATGATGTATTGTTCCCAAGAAAAAATGTATTACCACCTAGTTGCAGATTTATTTATATTTTATAAATTATAATAATTTCTCTACCCAACAATAATTTGTAAGTCGAAAACGATTGTGAATGAACGTAAGATTGTTTAGTCGTGCTAAGCAAAAATCGATTTCAACCGCATTGTATTAGACTGTATTAGGAAACTAGACCGTGATAACTTGTTTGCAGAATTGAATTTTAATAGATAAAGAAACAATGTATGTAGTTTTTATCATTTTAATATCTGTAAAAATATTTACCTTCCAAGGCAAAGGAGTTAATTGTTATTTGTGTCGCGTATTTGTACTAGCTTAACCTACAAATTATCAGAAAATGGTACCTTTGGAATAAATTTGTAAAGACTGTTAATTATGTTCAAGCGAAAAGAATACTCATTGGCTTTGAATGAATAAATAAACCATCAATGTATGTTGTTTCACGTTGTTAATTTAACATTGATTACTGAAAAACAGAAATACAGACTGTACTTATATTGCACAATTAGATGGATCCATGTATGAAACGAGTCAACTTGATGTGAACGAAGTCCACCCACCCAATATATTCATAACATCAGCGTTTCTCTTCAAGAGCATGGAGCTTACCAGTTTCTCCTGTGAACATCTATTTAAATTAGAATCGGTGAATGACTTAATGAAAGTAAACTAAGCATGCGTATACGTATAATAATGCAAGTATGGCGAGTTATCTAACAAACAAGACTTAACCTTCACTGATTGGATTTACCATTGGTTTATTATTGCACACTGAAGATTTTTAACAGTATTTGGATCGCATACATTTTTTTGTTTTAGAATAAAAGAGTAATGTATGAATTAAGAGACAAGTTGGTGTTGTTTCTCGTTCCCTTCATGTGTTGGCAAGTAGGAGCTGTAGCACTAAAACAATAATCAACAAACTGTAAATACTTCATATTTAAATTAACTACGTAATGGCTGAATTGGTTAAATGGTCTTACGGTTCTTGGAGATATCATTGGTCACCAGCAGAAGCAGCTCCCAACACCATCTCAAGATCCTTATCAGAGAGTTTGGCCTTAAGGTTTGCAGGTGTGGCAGCTGAGCTAAAGGCCACCAGAAGAGCGAGGAAGCTGACAACGGAGAAGAAATTCATGGTGAAAGGTTTTGGTTGGGAGATAAAGTGTTAAAGATGCGAGAAGTGGGGGTGATGTGATGCCTAGCTCAAATTTGTAGCATGTTTTATAAGAAATTGCTAGTATTGCGTGTACTACATTGAGTAATTGTAGCTGGGCGATTATGCAAACTGATGTAATTTATTACGCCAGACACATAAAACTTAATTGGCTATCTAGGTACTAATGATCAGTCGCTATTGCTTCTTTGTTTTAAATCGCAGTGAGTAGCGTCTGACGATGAAATTGTAATAGAAAAAATAAGTATAGCAAAATCCAGACAATCGGTATAATTGACTCGTTTTCTGTCATTTGATTTCATATTTCTAACTACGTCGTACGCAACTGATGCATATATTTAATGCCGTAACACTATAACCTGTACCAAGGCATGCAGCCCAGTCTTCAATGCATAATTTAATTACAATGAGTTAAAGCATCATGCACTATCATTAACTCGGGATTACGATATAGTCATAAAACCAATTAAAACTTGATCTTTTACTTCGTCAACGCGTAACACCAAGAAAGTCAGAAATGTATACCTACATGAACTTGAAGCAAAGCATATTAAAACTGGTCGATAGCTTTTTGTAAAATGCTTAGATTACTGTATATTACTTCACTTTACCTTGCTGATTTTTTGCCACGATTGATTCGCGAAGAATCATTCCTTGAGGTAGGGCTAATGAAAATGACAATAAATGAAAGATTGAAAACAGCAAAAACAACTCTTTTGTTGCGTTGGGGGTAGAGAGAGAATCAGCTTTGTGAACCCTGATTACTGCAAACCCGTTCACGACATGCTTTTGCATTTTGTGGGGTCAGTGATCGCAAGCTCAAATGTCGCAGTTTAGTTGTAGTTTCTTCCAGTTTAGATATTGGTATTTCAAATTTTTATTGATTGTTACTATTTTACACACATTTAAATACCGTAATCAAGATGACGTAACAAATTTGTGTCTCATTTCACTGTTGCTAATGTTTTATTGAGCACCAACAAAACAAAAGTTGCTTCAGAAATGCGCTAATTTCTTGTCGACTAAATGCTGTGCAATTTAAAATGAATTTGTTCAAATGTTCATAAAAGCAAACGCTGACAAAAAGAGGGACAATCTATTGTAACTTCGCTTCTCATAATGCTTGCAGATTAAGACTTTCTATCAGACTGACATTTTCATTGAAATAACATTTGGCAGAACTACTTGGCACTTCTAATTTAGCATTTAAAAACATTACAAGCATTTCAAGAGGATGACTATGAGTGAGAACTCATCACACTTTCCATTTTGTTCTGTCAGTCAAGTATTCCATCGAGATAACGTTCTTCGCATTTAGCTTTGCTGCTGTCCTGATTAATCTTAAAGAAACTGTTCTTCATGGAAAATCATTTGCAGTTACTTATCGGCGATAAGTTGTTGCTATCTTCATGCCACTGAGCCATAATAAAATGCACAAAAGATGAACATAAGATGAACAAAGGTTGCTCCCTTACGTTTAGCTGTCTGTACTTCTCGCTCCACCTGTAGCTGCTACTTAATAGCTCAGTTAACAATGCGTAGGTATAGCAAAACTGATGAGACATGAGTACCTTTTGTACTCCTTATCACGACGAGAAGCTTGAACAGGTAGAAATAAGACAAGTAGCGTTTTCCTTGGCTGAGATTTGAGATCAAAGCAAGCGAATCACTCACATACCGAAAGGTAGCTGGAAGTAGAGCAGATGATCGAAAAAAACACGGGAGAGAATAGGGAGCTACTCAAGCAATCATCTGCGTCATTTATGCCCAGTCATCTATCAAGAAGTTCAATCTAGCTAGGTATTTCTTTCACCCACTTTCCTTCTCTTCTCAAAATGTCAAACCTCAAATTTTAGTTGTTTACTACTTATCCACTAATCCATTACAGTCTGTAATTTAAAGACGGCAGTTTCAAAGTTTTAATACAAGTGGTAGTCATATTAGTTTGTTTATTCACCGCATCAATTAATTACGTGTAGTTCCTGCAGCAAGATTGTAACTAAGATGAGAGTGTTGGAAATAAATCGAGTGATTAATGACGTTAGAGCCACCCTGAATCTCCGTCACCGACCGGGTCAAACTGGCATGAGTGGCTCGGTGTTCTACGTCATAAAGGGCCGAGATTCCTCAAAAAAGGGGAAGGGGGTTGATTCGAACAACCGCTTTGCATGGACTCAGAATTCTTCTTCCTCCTCAACTCGCCTTCGTGGAAGTGATGGCGCATTCACCTTCCAGCTGAACTTTACTGTCTCCCCCGAAACAGAAGGTCGAACCATGGACATCAGCGTGGAAGGGGATTTCGTTCATGTAATACCCTATGTTTTCAACGAAACCCCCAGTAGGTTGAAAATAAACCTGAGAGTCGAATTTCATCCCAATGATAACAGGGAAATGACAGTCATTGTATGTGGTAAGAATTCATTTCCATTCTTGGTCAAGTTGTTATGTATGTATTGCGAAATTTTGTGATTATTTCACAAACCACTCAACATTCTTTTTTATTTCAACCAGATATCGAGGGAAAGAAGGAAGAAAGTGGGGATGTGGTCTTCTCAACCGTGCGAGACTTGACTGAGGAATTTGGTAGGAATCTTTGGAACAATATCAACCGAGACGTCAGAGTGGACGTAACAATTGACCTTAGCGGTTGGGACGCTCCTCCATCCGGATCTGCTACGGCTGTCCCATTCGTCCACGTTGGCAAGGTGATTTTGGACACTGTGGAGAAAACTCATGACTTCCAGTTAATTGCCAGCAGAAGCTTCAACACCAGCAGCGATAATAATAACGAAGTAAAGTTTGGTTGTCATTCCATTTTCCTAAAGGCTACGAAAAGCCCTTTCTTTATCAAAATGCTAGAAGAGGGACATGATTGGGAGGAAGGGAAAAGGAATATGTGCGAACTATCGTACTGCTCAGAAAAGGGGACGCGCATATTTCGGGACTTCATTTACATTGGCAGCCTTCAGGAAGTAGAGGAAGATGTGGGGGTTGTGCTGGAACTTCTGGAGCAAGCTCACATGGTTGAATACATATCTCTGGATAGTTCGCTCAAGAGGCTCATCCTCCGGAAGGATGAGCAGTGGTTAACTCTGGGAGAAGCCTTGCTCCTCTTTGATAAGGCGTTGAAGTGGGGACCTGGATATGAGGAGCTACAAGCCCACGCTGTCAAAACTATAATGGGGTAAGCAGGAAGATAGCTATTCGAATGGTTTTTATTTCATGTCCCAGTTTCTTTCGTGCAATAAGAGATAATCATTTATATCTATTATTTTCTTCTCCTTGCCATTTCGTTGTAGAAGCCTGGAGGAGTTAAACACTTCTGAGGAATACTTCCAGTTGTTTGGAAATGACCCGGAATCGTCCCGGAAGCTGCTCTGCGCATGTATTGCTGCCTTGAAACCACCGCAATTGAAACGGGAGCCAGCCGTCGAAGTTTTCTGCTCATTCGAAGCGGATGAGGAGAACACCGGTGATGAGGAGGAGGAAGAGGATGAGTCCGTTGAGGATGTTGTTACATCAGACGGCGAGTAACACACAGAATAGAAGAAATGGCAACGATACAAATATACTTATTGCTGCTAGAACTAAATATTGCGGTGTAAACTAGTAAAAATGGAGTGCCTAGATACTTATCTAAATTTAATTAAAACAGAGTAGAGTTTAAGTCATTCAATGAAAATATAGTTAGAATCTGTTCATAAACAATGCTTTTTTCGTAATTGAAAACGAGATGTTTCAAAACTTTTTAGTAAACAATTAAAATTACCTTGCCAAATCGGTAACAAACCCCTCTTCTCTGGTTATGGCAATTTATGAATATGGTGAGTTTTCAAAAATATGTTTTCTATAATGTTCTTTGGTTTCGTTTCCAATTGGCTCATCTTTAATAGTACAATAAATTGAATGAGACAGCACAAAATGGGCTTCAATTGAAAGTACAAAGCACATTTCTCATCATCAGTTTTACTCATCATGTATGTATCGAAGTCTTTTCAGCCAGAGCCAAATAAAGATTCTCCAACACTAGCGCTTTTTCATACTCCCCCAAAGTTTGGAGGTAAGTAGGTCGTTTCCGATGCTGCTGGAGACTCAACCGCTCATTAAATCCAAGCCTTGTACGGCTTGGGCTTATCATGTCCCATCCGTGCTCACGGAGGAGTTCCTCGTTCTCAATAATCAGCCTGCAAAAGCTGCACTGGTTAGCTGGCAGGAACATCGTCTCGAGAAGGAAGCTCTTGGTAGAGCACAAGTCCCGCATAAACTGTTTTCATTTACTTGGTGCTAAGATATTAAGAAACCTAGAAACCACCTGTTGTTCTTAGCATAGCATAGATACGGCAGATCTAGTATTCGTGATATACATTCAACACGTCAACCAACCAACTCATTTTTGCATTGTGACATACACATTTGCCAATCATTCTGCCCTACAGTTAAATCTCATTTATCAGAGTGTTTGTTTCCCGTTTTCTAACGCGTAATCAGTGAATTTAGTCATCTGGCTTTTCAATTTGTAAAGTGTGCCTGGGATTTTTGTTTGTTTTTTGTTTGAAAATGTCGCAACTGAAAAAAGCGTATCTTCTCAAGAATGGGGAAGTGCGGATCTGGTTTGGTAAGAAACTAGTATAAATTGTTCAAATTACTGACGTAGTCATATACTCCAACGGTTAGTTAAAGTATCTTCAATTTATGATAATGATAAAGTGTATTTTGTTACGTGTGTCTAGTTGGCAATCCTCCAACCAAATCTACGGAACCTGCGTTGCTCCTCGCTCCAAACCTGGAGAACTTCAAGCGCATTCCCGGTGAAAAATATGATAAGGACCAAATTGCTGCCATTTCAGCAGCCCTTGAGGAAGTTGGCAACCTCAGCGATGAGCAGAAACCGTAAGCTTATCAATTGCAATAATTTTACATTCTTTCCTTCTTCCTTTTTATCTTCAATGTAATAGTATTTTTGTGATTTACAGAAAAATTGAGATCTTTTCGAAATATGATGGTTTTAATGAAGTTCCAAGGATTTTCACCAAGGTTTCACTCCCGGAGACATCTGTGAAATCTTCCTCACACCTTGGTACAGCCCAGTATCTCCATTCGAGGAACATACATAGTTCCTACTAGGCAATACAATTTAGGAGGAGACAAGAGCCAATCGGCCCAACTTACTTGGACACCTGTGGGTGACCCATTTGAGCAGTTCAGCATCGAGGGTAAGCATAAAAAAGTGTAAAATTAATTAAACTCCTCGTAATCTTGACACTACGCAATAATATTGTGATGTTGACATGTTTTGTAGGTATTAAAATAAAGGAGCAAGCAACATATGAAACTTTTAATGGGATACAAAAAATGGGCGAGCTTTACAAGTCCAAAGGGCTTTCACAAGCTCAGCTGAACTACTCTGTCTATTTGGAATGGAAGGAGTTTGGTGTAGATCTTGAAGAGTTTGAGCGCAGCCATCTCGCTAAACTGTTCAAGGATAAGCCGTTTGCTGATTGCGTTATCGTAGCCTCCAATGATCAGGAATATAAATGCCATCGGAATATCTTGGCAATAAACAGCAATGCTCTACACGCAATGCTCGAGAGTGGGATGGAGGAATCCCAAACACAGAAGATTAATGCCTGCCGAAGCAGTTCAGTTATTACTGGAGTTTATGTACGCAAAGGAACTGGATCTTCTAGGCAAGACTCAGGAGGTGGTCCTCAACCTCTTGAAAGCTGTCCAGAAATATAATGTTGGGCAACTGGAGAAGGTCATCGGTCAATTTCTGGCTCGTCAGCCCGATGAATGGTTTACTATTGATGGAGCTCTGCAGTTTTACTTCGTTACTGTAAATGTGGAGAGCTTTTGGAGTATTACGGAAAAGTTCCGGACTATCATGAGAGCGTAAGAAATAGAGTAAAACTACATGAGAAAAATAGTTGTGGTGGTACTTAAATAACAAGGGTTAAATTATTTTGTTTTCAACAGCAATCATCAGCAACTGTTGGAGTGCTCAACTTATCAGGACTGGGTGAGTAGGGAGCCTATTAAGGCTTCACACTTTGCCAAGATGCTGGAGTCTGAGGGTGTCATTGTGAAGAATCAAGAGAGAGATGCTGTTGAGAACGCAGATGCCGTTCAAACTGGACCGATATTGTGTGTGTTTCCTTCAGAACTTAGGTTTTTCATTATCTGAAAATAACGTGTAAACAACCGCACATAAGTAATGTACGGTACATTATATTTCACATTTAATTATCCATTCATAATACTATTCCATAATGCTTGGTTTGTTGGGGCTGTGATAAGAATGGTGCGTTCAGTTTGGGGCACATTGTATTTTGTGATATGGGTTAGCTTTAAGCTTTAGTATATGTAGTAAAACTTACAAATTTAATTATAATTGAAGTTGATTGTCTACTTTTATTTTTAAAACGATACATGCATACGCAATACACCATAGAATGACACACAATAGATGGGCTATGATGATGGAAGCGGATTAGAACTGTTATTAAACTATTTATTGCTGATTGACGATGCCGCAATGGTCAGCACCACATGAGTATCTATTGCTAGTGTCTTGTTTTAGCAGTACAGAACAATTATAATAGTTCATTAGCCTACTAGAATGTATGTTTTGGTTTAGATATTCATCTCAAAATACGAGTTAGCGTGCTCGATTTGTATTACTAATAGTTTTATAAAAAATGAGAAATCTCCATTCTATTTTACTAAATTCATTTTAAATCCATACGGCAGTATGGGATTTTATTACCGTGTAGTTATATGATTTCATGAATTAGTAATATAAAGGATGCAGAAATACCAGTTCCTCTATTAGGCTGATGATTTATAATTATGGATAATACGATAGTAAAGGATAAAGATAGGCCCCAGCTTGGCTGAAAGCCAATAAGATTTATTCACCTCTTTTACTGTTAGCAGATAAAAGTGTGTGGCAACTGCATTTGAACTGGCTTAGTCTATGATCGTTAGCAACCAATGAATAATGGAGAGTAATTTCACACTTATAACTAATTTAGCTAATGTTGTCTACGGAAATTATCAAGGGGGTTTTGTTCATGTCATACGGTTTGTGCGCAAGATCATAATTACGAAATAGTAATTCGGTTATAAAGTTTGTATACTTAGTAGCTATAAATAACAAATAAAGATATAGCGTACAATTAACATCAATGATTGTGAATAGCCCATTGGGGCTTAATCCTATCCATTAACCTGCCCTGCGAGCTTTCTTTGAGCTACTATTAGTTCAGCATCTTTTACACCCATACTAAATTTAAATATGGACAAATAACAATAGTCTTTCATGGGGGGTGGCGGGGGGGCGTTGACTTGCATTTACATCAGCGCTTACTATGCTTTTCTAGTAAATATAATCAGACTTATAACAAAGAATAATTCTGCCCTAAATCCACAGTATTCTTATCAAGTTGAATATAAATTATGATGGCATTTCCGGTACAGCCAGTTGCTCAAAGTCAAAAGAAAACTGGCTATGGAATATAACGCCACAACTAAAAAACAATTTCACATGACATTCAACTATTATAAATGTTGGCGGTCCTTGTAGGGTTTATAACAGCAGGAGGAAGATAACTGTCTTCGTCACTATCATCCTGCCACCAGCCTCTAGCAACACTTGCACGGCTCTTCTCTCTCCAACTCTCTTATTCCTATTCTGTCTTATTCTGTCTTCTGAGCAGGAAGGTTGTCTGTGCTAGGTAGCTCGCTAGCCTTGTCTAGCCAGAAGAGCCATCCTTGCTTAGAAGTTTAACCGTAAAAACCATAAGACTATAAACATAAAAATGGGAGGTTCAGATAAATCCAAATCTACTCCTAGAAGAAATTCAAAAAGAGATGGAAAGGAAGCGAAACATGATAGCTCAGAAACACAGGGCAGTGCTACAAAAAAAGTTAAAAGACAGCGAATCAGAAAACAGCGAAGTTGAAAGTGATTCCGAAAAAGATAGACACAATGGAAGCTGACATGACAGCGATGAATCAAATGTTTTTGATAGTGAAATCGAGAAACTGATACGCGCAAGTGAAAAGCGAATGACTAAATTCTACAAAAGTGAAATCGCTGCCCTAGGAAAATCTATTTCTTCTCAATTCAAAAAGGTAAGCAAAAAGTGCGCAGATTCGGAAGCAGAACTACTAAAAAGGGATGCAAAAATCAAACAGCTAGAGTGGAGCAGCAAAAAGAACAACCTAGTCATTCATGGACTAGACGAAAATGTCAGAGAAACTGCATCAGATAGACATGACCGCATCAATGACCTGGGGCTGGCAGAAAAGCTAGGCATAGCAATAGACTACTCAGAAGCGGTATGCGGCTCG
>LJIJ01003303.1:0-19815 GCA_001718145.1 Orchesella cincta | reverse complement strand
CTGTTAAAGGAACCAAATATTCGCTCAGTTTACAAATTGTAACTAAAACGAGTTGCAAGCTCGTTGCAACTACATGCGTTTTTAAGACACGAAAAAGTAAAGCCGAGTTATTGGAGGCAAAATCCCTTTCTATTTTAAAAATTAGATTTGGCCCATTTCAAAACTTTAGCGAGGATTTTGTGGCTGAAAATCTGTACATTTTGACACAAAGAATTTCGGATGCGGTTCTAATTTTCGAATATTAGAAAATAGAGTCGTATATATTTTCCCCACCTTTATAATTTGCAGCTTGAAGAAATCAATTGACTTTCATAACAATAATTTTAGGCAAGCTATAGTTTAAAATATTAATGTATTAAATGTGTTAAAAATTACAAATTCATGCATCAACTAAAACTGTTTAACTTATATTTTATTGGTTGTTTATGTAAGTATTTGCAATTGCAATGTTGTTTTACGTGATAACGATTCCTGATATATAATAAATATAATTATTATAATAATAATAGTATAATATAATTTATATATATTGTCAATAATTTCCTGATGAAGGTATCAGCTCGATACGGAAAGATTTAATAAACATTTAAATTTTTCAACAACAAAAGTTTTATAACACATATACAGTGCAATTTTACAATGGGCATTATTGAGGTCTCCTGGTATTTAGTATAGAGAAAATTGCACATAACAGTGTGATCCCGCTTCTGGTCGATTTCCCATGAAGGTATTTTTAACCCAGGCACTCTACCCTCTTCCACTACACTTTGAAACAAGTATTTACAACCATGGCATTCTTTCCCTCCAATACATTTTTTCTCTAATGTATTTAAATAACAATAAATAACTAGCAGACGCCAATGAAGAATGACAACTTTCATCAAATAAAACAAGATATTATTCTTGTACGTTACCGTTTCTGCAACAATGCACGCGTAAACGTAACCTTATGCCTTGCAACTCTTACAAGGTAACGTTTTAGCGTGTTACATTTGCATGTCCTTCTATCATTAAAAATTAAACCCAAGTAAGTTAGCAAATTTAGCTCATTAGTTATGCTGGCTCTCTCCGGCAAGATTGGTAATGAATTAGCCGTTTATACTACTGACATCCATACTTTCATCCCAGATGAATAGCAGCATCTCAATTTGCTACAATGTGTGTGGTTCGCAAGTTTTAGTTGTAACCTCAAAATGCAAATTTATGTGCATAAAATTCGCGTTCAGGGATATTGTGCAACTGTACATGAAATTCTGATTCGCATGTTTGATTCATCACAAAAATTAGAAAAACCAAATACAAAGACAGGATTGCGAAACTGGTTTAGTTTTTTTTATTTCTTTTAAAGCAGTACTAAAGGTAAGGCTACCTTATTTACCTTTCTACAACCCTTGTTGATCAAATACAAAATCTGTACTCAGAAATATCAAGCAGTTTTTAGAAGCATTACCTGTTACTGATCCTTTATAATTGACGAAACTCATGCATAAAATACGTCATATCAGTTATTTCTCAATCACACATTGCTCATTCGACAATTCTGACAATTGCATTTATTTCAACATTGCTTACGTAGCAATACTTGCACCTTAATGCTTGGAAGCTTCTCGCCTGCCTGGTCACCCGATAAGTTTGCAGAAACGAGTATGTAGTATTGCTTACTATTGGAGCACCTTTGAATTCAATACTCACCATTTGGGCTTGTTAGCTGAAGAAGCGAAGACATTTTAGAATAAAAATATGGTCCAGTCATACAAACTGATTCCTGACCAGTGCTACATCAAAAATATATTTTGCAACTTCCCTAGCAAAATACCCCTATTTCAGCTTTGAACTCATGTTGATAACAAGTCAAAAGTGCCTCACCTAGTTGTCGTTATAATGAAACGTCCAATTCTTCAGAAATATTCATTCCATTAGGTCATTTACTGTATGTTTTAATGCTATGCTATGCATTATTAACTTCTACATATTTTGAGATCGTTAAACATTTATCTCAATCCATTTCTAAACTCCAGTCCATAATCATCACAAACATGCCATGCAGGCAACAATCCAAACATACTTTAAAGCTACCGAATAAACTTGTGTTATTGTAAACACACGTAATGTATTCCTATCTTCGTTCTGAATCTTCAAACTTTCAATCAACCCCTCAAAGTATCACTATATCTGCTACAACTTAATGAAAAGCATGTTAAGGGAGTCATGTGGGAAACACTAAATAAAAATGTTCAGCAGCTAATGTAGTAACGATTAGATTCACATTTTAACTTCAAATTACACTTATTTTCTCGAAGTGATATATATATATACAGTAAAATATTGGGTATTCTATTATTCCGTTGTAGCTTGGTGTATAATTTGAATACAATAGATATAAATT
Source organism: Orchesella cincta (assembly GCA_001718145.1). Taxonomy (NCBI): domain Eukaryota; kingdom Metazoa; phylum Arthropoda; class Collembola; order Entomobryomorpha; family Orchesellidae; genus Orchesella; species Orchesella cincta. Next base: position 17,429 of record LJIJ01003303.1, on the reverse strand, counting down.
GTTTGAAATACTTAGGTTATGTAGGTTTGACTTATGCATTTTACTTATGCTGCAAGTACATATGTGACAAACTACAGCTGTAGTTTAAATGTAGTAGCTGCTTTCAAAATGCTACACTTTCTTATTCCAACAGTTCGCTGCTACCTTCTTCTACCCACTACTACCACTATATTCTTATATTTGCAACTGCATGCTAATACTAATACTCTGACAATTTTACTTAATAAAACTTATCACAACTTTAAAACAAAGGTAAATTATACTATTCATTTTCCACAATACAGTTTTACAGCAATTATAATACACGATAGCTCACCACTGTAAAGTCCCTGTTATTATAACGAGGCACTAGCGGACCAAACTTTTTATCTCCGATTTGACTGAAAATCTGCAGGATGATAGATTTTTATGCGTAGATTACGAATCTGTAATCAGCTGATCGTTTTAGCTATCGTGGCACCCCCAGAGGGAAAAACGGCGAATAACGGCAAAAAACAAAAATTCCCGCTTTGTGGAAATTTAAAAATAGCAAGTCTCCTAAAACACCAACACTTCCTGCAGATTATTCAACAAAATTAGTGTTTACTTTTACGGATTTATAAATACGTCTGTTATGATATCTACGTGGGGTAAGATGAGAAACCGTGGTACTAATCGAATGTGTGTCATGCAGCTTGATTTAGTAGGGTATGGGAGATGAGTTGGTGAGAGATTCATTCATCTGACGTGAGCATGCAAGCACACTGTAATTTCATGTCTATTATTATTATCAATATGTACTTAAATATTAACTATGATGGTTAAGCGCGAACCTTATTTCAACCATCATAACAACGTCGAATTTGCATTCTTACCAATAATTAAAATCAAGAGCCATGTTATAAATGTTATTTGTGGCCAACTCCTTCTGAGTCTGCAACTGTTTCGTTGGTGAAATAGAAGCGTATCAGTTTTGGAGACATGATACGCAAATAGATTCATTTCTTCGTGAACAATCTGGACCTATTCCCATTTGAGGCAAGTCAATGATGAAACAGGTAAACGTTGATTTATATTCAATAGACTTTGAAAAGTTTGTCATGTTGAGCAGATTGCTTTCTGCATTTTATGCTAGTTAAAAGTATTCCAGCATAATGAGGAAGTCTTGTAGTTTTGTCCTACTGTCCACCAAAAATCCCAAATATAACGTCATGTCTGCTGTAATTATTTAACGAGTAAAATTTTTTATTAAAAAATAGTGGCGTTAGTTTCGCCTTGAATTCAAGGTTCTAAACTATTTATACAAAATAATTTTATTTATAATGAAAGTTTTATTGGAATTAATGTGGATAAGTAATTTTTATTTGGTGAGCTTTCGGAATAAACTTATTCCTTCATCAGACCAGTAATACTGAAGAAAACAAAGATCAAACATGTTATGAAAATATAAATATTTCAAACAAATGATAATTTCACAAAGAAGTTATTTTCTATCAAAGAATTTTATCGCTATGGGGGTCGGGTTTTTTCCAGGAGGATATCCAGCCAGATTGGGTTGATGTAGGATCCACAATTTTGATTCATTTTGTGAGAAGTCTTCCTTATGTATAATGATTCTTTCATTTTCCGTCTGTAGTAGTTTTTTTCTTTTTCGATCAGTTGAATTTTCTTTGTGTCCACATGATGATCTTCCATAATGACATGATGAGCTACAGCAGAGGATTTGATATTTCCATTTGTAATATGATTTTTGTGCTCATCCGCTCAAATTTGAATGTCTCTTCCGGTTTCCCCAATGTAGATTGAAGGGCGTTCATCACATGGAATCTTATATATGCCTGAGTTTGTTTGTGGTAGTCATCAGTCACTGAACCATAGTAAGGTAGTATTGCTCGTTTGATCATTTCTTGAGATTGATTCCTGCTGGATTGATTCATCTTCTGTATGAATTTGTTCTTCTGAATTTTTATACGGTTTTCGATGAAGTATTTTGGATAACCATTTTTCATTAGCTTGTCAGTGATGAAAAGAAATTCTTCTCCGATAGAATCTTCATCGCAGACTGCAAGTGCCCTTGTGACTAATGAATCAACTACAGAAATCTTGTGACATTTGGGATGAAACGACGCAAAATTGAGGTATCTATTAGTGTGAGTAGGTTTACGGTATACCCTTGTTCCTAACTTGTTGTTTTTCTTGTATACTAAAACATCCAGAAATGGGAGCTGGTCATTATATTCTTCTTCATATGTGAACTTCAGGGCAGTGTCGAATGAATTTATTTGTTGAAGAATAGTATGTTTCAGTCTTGAATGAACGATTGCAAACACGTCATCAACATATCTTCTCCAGAATTTGATGTATGGATTGTTTCTGACAAAGGTTTCTTCAAGATACTGCATACAAAATTCCCCAATTATTGGGCTGAGTGGAGAACCCATGGGTGTTCCACTTGTTTGTTGATAAAATTTTCCCCTGAATGTGAAATAAGTTGTGTTGAGACAGATTTCAATTAATTGTATTATTTCATCTATAGTCCACTTAGTTGTTGTCTTCCATGATTCCGATTCTGTGAGTCTTTTTCTTATATATGGTATAACCTTTGGAACTGGAACTTTTGTGAATAACGATGTTACATCATATGAAATCATTGTACCATTGAAATCAATTTTATTTATAATGTACCTTTAGGTACATATTAAGAAGACTTTATATCGCGTCGTCTGTCGTCTCTCTGTCAACACGATAACTTTCGAACCGTTTGACATTTTGAAATTCTGTTTGCACCAATCGATAGAAAAGGTCAATGCGGAGGATGAGTTCGTAGATTGGTTATCTGGGGTCACGGGAACAAGGTCAAAAGATAAGCGCAACAAATATGATAAGCGTCACATATAGCTTATGATACATCATTCGAAAGGTATTGCCCTACTGATGAGGAATATGCATGGCAAATTCAAATCATAGGTTTCGAACAGGGTCAAAGGTCACGATTAATGGTTCAAATGACCAACATGGCTTGTGATATACCATTCGAAAGCTACTGTAGTGTTGATAATGAATATGCAGTGCAAATTGAAATCGAAACTTCGAACAGAGGTCAAAGGTCACAATAAGTTTTAAAATGTTATCGCTTATAATAGACCATTTGAAAGCTACTGCAGTGCTGTTTATAAATATCCATTGCAAGTGGATGCGTGAACTTTCGAACAGAGGTCAAAGGTCATGCACTTTCAAATGGCACACTTAGGTTGTGATCTTGTGATATGTCATTCGAAAGCTGGTTTATTGAAGATATCACTTATAACAAATTTTTATGTCCCAAAGTACATCCGCTAAAGGTACATGGCTACATCTCGAATTGTCAGGTATATTTAACCACGGATCTTTTTGTTACAGAATAACAGATTTAGGTCGAGCTTATAACTTGACTATAACCTTAACTATAATATCAATATTTTTCTTAGACTCAATGCCATTCTGGTCTTACGTTTACAAATAGCTTCAAATGAATGCAACAAAGCCTGCATTATTTACAAATAGAAGCTGGCTAATTCTCACACATTACCTGTACTGCAAAACATTACTTTAACAATGCTACTCGTAATAAAATTAGCTGATTTTACAATTTGGAGCAATATGGGTAAGAAGGTTTCCTACACGAGTAATGGAATAAATATTAAAGTGTGTACTTACTTAAAACATGCAGTAGAAAGATGCACTACACGACCTATCCAAACCGAAAATTTGTCATTGGGTATTATTAAACGTGACGAATGTTAGGTCGCGTTTATCAATGGCTTTGTTGATGCGGAATCTTAGGTTAATATATTCATTTGACCGTACGTTTGTCTGCGTTTGGTCAGCGTTATGTGGATTAGTTTAATCCGAGTTGAAAAGAAAAGTAGTAGATATTTATCTGACCCTTACTGTGCCAAGGAAAACGGAGGGCTATATAAGATTCAGAAGCTTTATCATTTTGAAATATGCTTATACTAAATTTGTATGCTGACAGGGAAGGTAGTAGATTATTCTAGAAGAAAGCGATTAGAGGTCAAGGAGAAAACGCCAGCGAGCGAGTCAGTCGAACGTGTGATTATCACGAGAAAGCAGTGAGAGTGAAAGTAAATTGAGTGAGTGAGTTAGCTAGTTGAGTCAGGTCTCTGTCAGCTTCATATTATGGAAATAAAAACCTTTTAACCGTTACATTAATTGCTGTGTTGTGTGCTCATTATTCCTATAATTAAGGAAGGTCATAAGGACATTTTTTAGCATAAAACAAAGTAGTGAAAGTGTCATCGTCATCAGGAAGCAGAAGCAAAGGGAAACTCAGCGGCTAGAATTCACGGTTACATTTATGGTTTTTCTATACCTATCCATTTTCTTTATTATCATTTTCTCCAGTTTCATTTTGTGAGGAGGTGGTTAAAAATTTAGGTGGTTTGAATATTTGGAGTTGAATATCTAAATATTCGGAGGTATTGGAGGGTGGAGGTTGACATGTACAGTTGGTGGTGGTGGTGGACGATACTCAGTGACCATGTCACAGGTCAAAAAGTGTCCGTATTATGGCATGGAGGACCCTACCGCCACCACAACCACCAAAAACATGATGGCATATGATGGCAATTTTGTTATAATTTTCAAATCCAATTATTCTATACCTGTGGCATGTCCACAGAATATCCACCACACATTCCAATAACTACAACATGTGTGCATCATTATGGCATAAATTTAAAATGTTTTATCACCCGGGATCATACTGACCTTTTAGTCTAAAATTTATGGTTTTACCATATAAATGCATGCAACGCATAGATAATCTGAATTGAAGAGTCATGAATTGTCTCATATCAACACAATGGATACTGGTACATTATTTAAATTGCACACAAGCCTACATAAAATCATGATTAACCAAATTGCAAAGTTAAAATGACATTTTTACATTGAATTTGTACATTTTCCAGTGTAAAAAGTCAAAAATGCAAAACGTTGCAAAATTTTTATCCCAATGTGAGAATTGAAGCCGCGTCAGCATGGTAGTATAGCCCGACATGCTAACCGGTATACCTCTTCGTCTCTATTGAGTATATCCCTCAATCTACTTGTACTCAACACAGCGCTAAGGTCTGTCCCGGAATAGAAAGATAAATTTTAATTTTCCTATAATTTCCGTGTTTGGGGTCGTAGAGAATTGTGAATTGGGGGTTAGGTAGACACACTGGTGGCGAGTATGTGTGCTGCCCAGAATCGGATTCCACCCTTCTATCCCCTTTTTCCCAAATGACTGGCCGAATGTATTTGGCTGGTCGGATGAGCAGGTTTCCAAAAAATCAAACACGGTATTAAAATAATATACATAAAAATACCGACACGTATGCCGGGCATGCTGAGTTTGACAAATTCTCCAGCGTCCATGCAGCGTCATGTATAGTACTTCAATTTGCCGCAAAATTTCCACACTGATGTAGTGGCGAGAGGTGGATGTAGTGTCGTAAATGAAATCGAAAAATGTCTTCAAACAGGCACTGCACGCGTTAATGTCCACGTTCGTCCACACAAACGTTGATGATTTAATTTTTCTGTATCTGCCATACAAAAAAACCAAATCATGTCACCATATCTTTGAAGGTGGTTTGCGTCGGTCGAACTACTTGGTGTCTCCATTCTTTCCAGAGTCCAGCGAATTAATGATGTACACACATAGTAGGAATTTACTGAACGCCAGAGTCTGTCTATTTATACAGACTGCTGACGTCCAATAAATACCTGCCTATGGTGATTAAATTGCTAATGTACAAGGCAATTTGCAGGAAAATTTTAATCGAATTTCACCAAGGCGGAACTATTATTTTTTCTCCTTTTTTTATGGCCATCTATCGTGTATACATATACGTTGGCTCATTTCTTTTAATACTTTTTTTCCATTTTCCGTTTTATATATTTTTATATTTTCTGTTTTTTTAAAAATTGGTCGTCATGAACTTTTTAACATTTTTATGACGACATCTTTTCAACTTTTTCTAGTTTTACGTTTTATATTTTTTGGATTTTTATACACTTTTTGAAAAACATTTTGCCGACCTCTACAAAAAAAAGGTTATATTGATCAGCTTTACTACCCAGTCTTTTTTCCATGTTGATTCCATTTACATTTGCTAAAAAAGTAGCTTTGTAAACCAAAGACTGCATTAATTTTTTTACCGTTGCTGCTCTCCTCATCAAAATTATTATTGCTCATCATCAGTTCATTCACAAAGTTTGTGAGCTCTGCGAGACATGTTGTAGAAAAGGGCGAGTCCTCGTTTGACTTGAGGAAGCAATTATAAATACACAATACCATCTGTACATTGTCAGAATTTTGAGGTAGTTTTCATTAGTCAATAGTGATAGGGATGCTGTCAAGTGCACCAACAAAAAGTAGAACCCGGCAAAGCAGCGAGAGCAATTACAACCTCAGCAAGAGAAGGTACGCTGCATTCACTCTGCTCTACTTGTTCCCCCATCCTCAGTTCTTTAGGAAATCTCGTCTTGAATAAATTACCTTTTCATTTATTCTGGGGAACGTCTGGTCAATGATAGTGTTATATTGTTACATCTAGTGTTGTTTACAGATCTATTCAAACTTGACTACGCAGATCCTTCCACCTGGCCATTTCATGTGTCACAAATTCTAAAAGAATCATTGATCGAAAAAGTTCTAGTGCAAAATGTGCTAGATTCCTACCCAAAGCGAGGTGGACGAGCGTTTCACAAATTACACTTTTTAGAAAATAGTGGGGTTGGTAAAGCAAATGGAAACCGGGATTGGCTGATGTACTCAGAGACAACTAATTCTTCTGCCTTCCCTGTTGTCCAAGCGAAGTACAAATCGTGGTCAAGTTCAAACTATGGATTGTCCAGCGTTGGTTTTACCAATTTTGGCAAGTAGTCCAGTCGACTTAAGAAGAACGAAGATAGTCAACAGCATTTTGCAGCTAAAGTTGCATGGAAAAGACTTCGTCAAATCAAGCACCTCAAAATCATCTCTGAACTCGGAAGCAAAAGCAGCTTTCAAGGTTAGGTTAGTATCCTTCTAGAGGCAGACTTTGCGAAGTATTCTGCAGGTCACTTTGTTTCTAGCAAAAAATAACCTTGCATTTCGGGGGCACTCTGATAAATTTGGCGAACGAGACTGTGGGAACGTTTTGTCAACTTTGGAGTTACTGAGCCATTATCACCCTCCTCTTGCAATGCACATTCAACGCCTTAAACCTGGAAGTACAAGCTACATGTCACCTCAAACAAAAAACGAGTTAATATCTTTGGCTGCAGGTCGTGTTCGCTCAAGCATTATTGAAAAATCAAAGAGAAAATCAAATGGAATCTGTAGTGTATGTATATGAGGATATGAAAGAGAGACCGAGGTTTGCACACGGTGTGTTCTTTGCCTAAGTTTTTATTGCAGGACAGATAAATCAAGTATGACAAGAATATGTACAGAGCATGGTATTTAGTATAAGTTAGCTTGGTTGGTTCAAGGCTTAATCAATAAAGGATCATGAGTAGAGCTTATTCTACAAGAGACAGAAATCCTGCACGTAGGCATATGATAATTAGCATAAAGTGGTTAATTGATAGAATAGAACATTCAGATATTCTACAGAATCAAAATCAAAGAGAAAATCAAATGGAATCAAAATCAAAGAGAAAATCAAATGGAATCAAAATCAAAGAGAAAATCAAATGGAATCAAAATCAAAGAGAAATCAAAAATCAAAATCAAGAGAAAATCAAATGGAATCAAAATCAAAGAGAAAATCAAATGGAATCAAAATCAAAGAGAAAATCAAATGGAATCAAAATCAAAGAGATAATCAAATGGAACCAAAATCAAAGGAAATATTATTTCATTTTGTTAGATGCTACCCCGGATTGCTCCCACCAAGAGCAAATTAGCCAAGTAATCAGAACAGTTCATGTGGAGGAAACCTAATGCTGGATAGAAGAGAATTTTATCGATTTCATACACTTTGATAGTAAAACGGGAGCTGAAATTGGAGGAGCCTACAGCAAAATGATTGTTTCCCTAAAATTTACCGATAGGTTGTCATAGCCAAGGATACGATAATGGAGCCAACATGGCTGCAATATATAACGGTGTGCAGGCTAACATCTCAAACAAAACTCCCTTGGCGTCGTTCGTTCATTGTACCGCTCACTCACTAAACCTAGTTGGTCAGAACGCCGCGACCAAAGTTTTGATCGGAAAACTACTCCTTGGTCAAGTGCAAAATGTTTATGTGTGTTTCTCTTCATCGCTACAACACTGGGCAGCTTTAAAAACACACGTAAAGCATTCTTTGAAATGTCAGTCAGGTACCCGATGGTCATCTAAGGCAAAAGCGTTGGAAACGTTGCGCAATAATTATCTAGGATTGTTGAAAGCACTTGGAGAAATTGGAAGCTCAGAAGCTTTTAATGGGAATAGTGTAGCAGATGCATTAGCACAGCGGAACCAAATTTGTAACTTCAGATTTATTCTTGGGAGTTCACATTTCGAATGAACTGCTGAGGCGCATAAACGTTGTAAATGTTACTCTCCAGTGCTGGTATGGATGTGATCATAGCTTCAAAGCATATAAAGGAATTGATTTACTCGAAACGCTTTCCTAGAAATTTATTCACTTTGACGCACAATTGAGCTGGCAAAAAATGGCGCCTAAAACGAACTGCTTTCCTACCACATGAAGCTTAAGTGATGGTCTGGGTACGGATTCACGATGTTGTGTAAAGGATGTGAGTTAACCCCAACGAGCTAAACTAAATGTTTATACCATACAAAGCTTTCTCAGCAAACTCGTAGACATTATTAGTGCAATTTACTTATCCAGTAGATTCAGATAAGCCACTGATAACCGTGAAACTTGCTTAACTCTTTAAAAGACATACATATGTATACTTGATGTGCTTAATACCTATATAACAGTAATTTTCATAACGTAAAATTATCAATGAAAGTAAATGAGCCACTCATGATCATATATTTCAGTAGATTAAACATTATATGCTTTCTTTACTCAACTTTTTAATGCACTTATATTCAAAGGAAAAAAACAAGTAGTAATTTTTTTTATAAATTTATAATTCGCAATTAATAATCATTAACTCAAAGCATTTTATTAAGTAAATAAAATTAGTTGATTGACTTTATTTTTACTTTATGTTACCACATTAAATGACGAAAACAAACATCAAATCAATTTTAACCAAGCTTCAACTTTATTAAAAAATGGAAAATGACTGAAAAAATTACTAAAAACAGATTCAACAAAATATTGAACAAAAAATGAACTAAATGAAAATTGAACGTAAATAATTAAGAAATGGCATAAAAGCCGATATTTATAGCCTGCGGCGCGGCTTACTTTGGTAGGCGACGTGATGGTCCCGACATCTTGTCATGAGGCTTCTTTTCATGGAGTAGCAATGGAGCCAACTTCTTAAAAAATCGGCCAAATAGACTACATCGCAGCGTCTTGTTGTGCCGTGGATGGCAGTTGGACGACCCCGGGAAGGTCTTCTGCGTCGCCGGGGGTTCTCGCGTGCGTCTCGACTTATCTTTCCGGCTCTGTTCCGGCCTCCAACTTCTTTCTCTTCGGTGGGGGTGTCTGCTCCCGCACAAACTCCATTACCACTTGCTCCAGGATTTCTTGAGCCGCCATCTGCAAAAACACAACAAAACACACCAAACAATTATAACTTATGAATGTAACACCATGAATAATAAAAATGATTCGACAAAAAGCAATGAATATCTTAAATATCATGGTAATGGCGACTAAAAATGAAACATAAAAGTAAAAGCTTTTAGTTTTAGGAGTTTTGTTTCTTACGTAAGTGTTTCTGGCCAAGCCGCTCTTCTTTACCTTTAATGGCCAATTGCCTGTACTCTGGAAGGCGAGGCTTCAACTTTCTCTCAAGTCTCGAATCAGCTAGCTCCGGGAGAAGGTCCTGTTCCCAAAAGTGTATTAATTTTGACTTCATCTTATCCCAGAGAGCACAAGTTTTCGGGTCCCAAATAACTCATTGCAGAAAGTAGTCTCCCGTTTCTGACCAAATGAAGGAGTCACACCATTCTCGTTCCGTTACGAATATCTGCATGACGACTTGGAAATAATGGGCGTGTTCAGTCTTCATTATAAGAACGCCGTCTTTGAGAACCACTGGAGATTGACTTCTTTGCACTTTAGCCCAATCCAGAATCTTCTTATCCTTGAGAGTCAGTGGACATTTCACTTCAAGTAGGCCTTCGTCGCCTACTTTTCCATCTGGACTAACAGGAAGTCTGCCATCTTCCAAGGAAACCACTAATCCACATCGTCGAACTTTGTTGCCCGTTGAGTTTTCATATTCAGCAATGGCGTCAGTCTCATGTGCATGTCCATATAAGGTGGAGGGTGTGGAAAATTCAGCTTGTGAGAGCAGCTGACGAAGAATCGCATAGTTGTCGGTGGAATCTTGCATGCTAGAAATCCACTTGGCGTTGCTAGCTGTTATACGAATTCTTCTTTCCCGCTTCCACAAGTCACTGTTGGACTGATCCAATGTCGCAATCTGAAGTACTTCTTAGCGTCCCTTGGTAACATTAATACTTTCCCTTATGGAGTCCATCTCTACTTGTAATGTCTCTTCGGTTAGGTCCGGTCGATCAGGATTGCTGCCGTAATGATCATCGCCTCTTCCGGCCTTCAGAAACGGAAAACTTATTATCCGAGGCTTTCTGTATTTGATAGGTTGGTGACGTAGTCGGACAGATCTTTGCATCTCTAGCTTCCATTTGGCACAATGACTCTTGCAATGGATCATTTTGTAGAAATCCGCTGCCCAGAATTTTGAATTATTGAAAGAGAAGGTGGCTGCTGAAATACGCTGGTGGCAAAGTGACCCTGTGCCGAGATTCTTCCTTTTTCCTTCCAGGTACTTAGCGCACACACTGAAGTAACATTCCACAATGTTGCTATTTTCCCTCCGAATAAGACTCCGAGCAAGCGATGCTACACGATCGATAGCGTCAGCAACCTCCAGGAAAAGGGGCTTTGTCTTGAACTGGTCCACTAAATCTTCTTCTTGTCCTTTCATGGAGCACTAGAAGTAGCTTTTGCAATTGGTGTGCCGACCGAAGACTTGATACGAAACGTTCCTAATGTCTTAACTGAAATCCTTCCAATTGCACTCCCAGTTCCTTAAGTCCCTGTAGTAGCGGCAAGCACTTTGTACTGCCAGTCCTATCCGCTTAAATCGGCTTTCCGCTCTTGGGAGACTTCGACCTTCTTTCGAGATGTATCGCCGCTAACAGCATTGGAAGCTATATTGCGAAGTTTGGATTGTTGGTTAGGTTAGGTTATTGGAAGTTTTGTTGAGATTTCGAAGAACATGATTGATGCACTCAATCTTCTGCACAGTAATCCCTCCGTACAGGTCCTTTATAGGGGAATATGTTGATGAGTCTCCATCGGCTACGAAATAGGCATATACTAATCCGTGCTGTTGAATGCTCTTTGAAAATCCCTCGTAAACAATATCCGCCTCCATTGCTGTTGACGGCCCGGCCCAGTTTTTGAAGCAAGTGTGAGGCGACTCCTTGTTGGATTTGCTGTTGATTTGGCACATTCTGCATGCCATCACTCGTTTTCCAGCAAATAGGACTTTCTTGGTACTGACTCCTATTATTGCCGCGTTTCCGTACTTTGAGTTGTATGAGTGTCCATAGGATCTCTTCGACCAAGAGCCATCACACACTACTTTGATTGCTGGATATTTTATTTCTTCATCCCCGTTCCTGAGTGATACAAAGTCACCAGCGTCAACTGCCAATCTTCGTTTCCAGCTTCTTCAAGTGATTTTTGAAGAGCCGTGTCCATTTGAGATCCAATTTTTTTCCGGCATCTACTCCCAAAACTCGTCTTGGTTGGTGGAGTTAAGTCAAGAATTGTGAAAAGTGAGCGAATATCTTCGTATCTAATCGGGACCGCTGAGCTGGCTAAAGAAATCGCTTCATCAATTGGGTACGACTCGTTATAAGAATCTGGGTGACACCGAGATGTGCCAACCGCAGCTACACACAAAGGATGAAATCAATACTGACCATGCAATGCTGGATGGAGTCAGAGTCGACTTAGCCTTTGTACATTCCTTCGTTCCTACGTTCCCGTGTTTGAAGACTTGAATTGCGGAAACGACACTGCAGATGGCAAAAATTCCTCTACCTTGTGGAATGGGATGTTGACGAGCATTGCAGTCTTCAGGTTCTGATGGCAATGGCGGAAAAATTAAACTGTTGTCGTCCTCTTGTTGTTGAGTTTCGGAGGGTTCTTCTGTTTCCTGCTGAACTTCAGGTGGCGAAATAATTGAATCTTCATTGGATAGCAGTTGAATATTACTTGATTGTTCCTAGATGACTTTTTCCCGAAAGAAGATTTGACTTGCTGTTACCTCAGTTGTTGCTGCTGCATGATCTGGTACGATTCTGGAGCGAGTTTCAAAAAGTGGACTTATTCTGGAGTGGTTTGGAGGCGGCGCATCCTCCGACGTTTCAACCTCTGGTGTTGGTGCAGCCGGCTGTACAGATTGCAATTCCAGTCCTTTCCATCTGGCTGCAGATGCTAGTGCCCAGGGCTTGGACCTTTTGGGTGGACGCCCCCTGGCATTTTCTGAAAAAAACAGTCATAATTCAGTTATGAGGATTAGTTGAGATTTCACACATTCGAAAATACAACTTCTCGAGTGTGTGAAATCTCAACTGAATATAACACCACTTTGTTAAAACTACTTAGCACGTTATTGAATAAATCCTTTGACCCGCCAATTTTTATAGTCTTTATCACGACTCGATGAAATTTAGTTGATAATTGGTATACATTTTAACTAAATACAACACTAATAATTAAAATTGAGTACATTAGTTCAAAAAGGTTAAGTTTAAAACAAGTTACATAAATATTGAATAAATCTTTTGAGCCCGCCAATTTTTATAGTCTTTGGCAGCGACTCGCGATGAAATATTTTGTTGATATGAATTATTGAATAAATCATTGAATCAGCCAATTTTTATAGTCTTTGGCACGACTCGGATGAAATTTTGTTGATATTTTATTGAATAAATCCATTGACCCGCCAATTTTTATTAGTCTTTGGCACGACTCGATGAAATGTTTGTTGATATTTATTGAATAAATGCCATTGAACCCGCCAATTTTTATAGTCTTTGGACCGACGATTTTTATATTTACGATCGATAATTTTGTTTGATATTTATTAAATAAATCCATTGACCCGCCCAATTTTTAATAGTCTTTTGCACGACTCGATGAAATTTTGTTGATATTTATTAAATAAATATTGACGGCCCCAATTTTTAAGTCTTACGACTCGATGAAATTTTGGATCCAAGCGACTCGATGAAAATTTTGTTGATATTATTTAAATAAATCCATTGACCCCGCCCCAATTTTTATAGTCTTTGGCACGACTCGATGAAATTTTTGTTGATAAATTGATTGATATATTGTTTTCAAATTTGGATTAAATACATCAAAATAATAACTTCAAAATTAAATACATTAGTTGAAACAGGTTAAATTAAAAAATGGTATGTAAATATATTGCATGTTTTGATTTGAAACAAAGTTTATGTCAATATGCTTTATCGAAGGTCAATGATAAGTGAATAATTTGGAATAAGGACTAAATTTTCCATATTTCAGATATATAATCCATGCTTAATTCGATTTTAAGCAAGTATTTACGATTTTTGTTCTTATCAACTAAGGTTTATCAATGTCAATGATAAGCCTGAGTCGTAAAATATTAACCATTACATACCATTTTTTTTTCAACACAAAATAGAAATTTCTGCTAAATTTTGAAACTTAGGCTACACTTCGAAAATAGCTTAGCTTAGCTCTTGTACCTTGATGTCGTGAATCGCCCCTCCTGTTCTGCAAACCTCCTCTTTGGATGCTCCTCTCCTCCGAAAAATGGTTTTCAAATCGCCTTGAAAAACAGGTAAGGAAATTAAGTTTTCCAAAAAACTTTCCGCGAGGTTACTTTTAATCGGTTATTGAGTATGTAGAGTGTAAAATATGGTTAAAGAAACTTTTGTTTACATCCAAACAACTCTTCAAAGTTGAAACTATTTCCACCGATTTCGAGCAAAATTGGTCAACTTTAAAGAGTTGTTTGGGTGAAACAACAAGTTTCTTGAACCACATTTTACACTCTACGTACTCAAAACCGATTAAAGTAACCCACAGGAAAGATTTTTTGAAAATTGGGTCACTATTTCGAATAGGCAAATGATACACTGACACACTGATTTCCACAAAATCCGGGCAAGAAAATCAAATGGGCATGTCAGCTTTTATTTTGGTGATGTTTTTCCTAGCATACTCGCGCTGTGATGATGATGATGATGATGATCTCGATGTGTTGAAGAAGTGAATATATTACAATGAACGATTTTTCATGTAATTCATAATCTTAATGGATAATTTGGATAATAATACTTAAGGTGGATTTTAAATGGCTAAATTGCTGGATTTTAATGGCTAAATACATAACATATATATGCACATAATGTAAGTAATGCATTTCACTACCAACCATTATTCAATGCAGCGTTATCCAAAACATTCATGGTTTACGTACGGATAAATAATATGAACTTTTTTTGATTGATTTATTAATTAAATTAGTAAATTCATTTTCTCTTGTCACCTAATAATTACATGCGTCTTCTCCTAGTTTAACTGATACGCATACTGTCGTGTCGAGATTATATCAGTGCCGACAGCGTTCACAGACTTCAAGTCTATCTCTTATCGTCGTGCTTTAAAAACTGGAGATCCTGACACAAATTGGTAATAACTAATATATTATGACTTAATTAAGCCAGTTTCCGTTAATAACTTTCTTCAGATGAGACTTTTAGTTGTATGTTTGTCAAAACGTTTAATAAAATGAAATTACGACACTTTTTCTTAATGAATGAGGTAACTCAATCACATGAAGCTTACTGTGTCGCTGTCATCCAGAAATAAAAGTAAAAATTTCAAAACGCAGCCACAAGGTACTGTAACTTATAACTTAATGAAGATGCATAAAACATCCGTATGCTTATGGACATTTCTTAAGGATATACATATCTCATTTGTATGTATTAATTTAAGGTATATTATCCATTTAGGGTATAATATCCACGTGTATTTAGTACACATAATGTATATTATCCATATTATCCATTTTAGCCATTATTATCTATTTCTCCATTATTATCATTATCCATGGCTAGATATAATATTATCCCATGATTTTTTACATCTTTGGTGAATAATTAAAACAACTATGAGTAGAAACAAACTGGGTTGTGTCAGAATGGCAAATAATGATGATTTTCATAACCTAATGTTAGGTAAAATTTAGTCATTTAATAAAATGAAGTTGAGAAACCAAACAGACACGCGTTTGGTTTCTTCAAATATGGCCCTGAAACGTTTTTGAAAAAGCTCGATTATACGGAAATACATACTACAACAATGAGCATGTAGTTTGAAGTTTGATCCTTTTTTTAAAATTCACATAGTTTTTTATTTTTATATAACAATAAAATCTAACAGTAATCAGTTTTGTAAACCATTTGGGAATTCAACAGTCATCGGGATACGACGCCTAGTGATTTGTGACAAAGTAAGAAAGACGCACATGGATCTGATAGAGCAGAAGCATGTTGTCACAACGTGTAACAAACAAATAAACTGACATAGGAGATGCAAACGAATATTTCCAACCCGATCCCATTTAGAATAATGTGCCTCAAATCACCTTTTTGTTCGCACCGATCCCATTTGAAATCACACGTAATTGGCTACAACGACAACATTTTATTGCCTGATATTCGGCATGCGGGAAAAAGGTTATTAATTAATATTAATCCGACGAATTGTTCTAAAAAGGGTATTCTATGTATGCAAATATGCTCCAAAAACGCGGTAAAATATGCTAGGGGTGCTTTACCCAAAAAATTTAGGAAAATTCTGTCTAGTATCTAGTTATCTAGTGATAATTTTAAAATTTAATTTGAATGTATATTTACATCTCTATTATAAGTTCAAAGGCAACCATTTTAATTAGATGCATGTTAGCTGCATAGCGGCTAAAACATTGGTAAAAAAGTTTTCTCCGTGCTTATCCATGCTTAAACCCAAAAAACCTTTTAAAATTTGATTTTACATACAATATGCCCTAAAAATGCCAAAATATATGAAAACATGCAAATATGAATGTTAAACCCAAAACTATGCCCAAAAAATATGCCCGCAGAAAACTTGGTCTCAATCGACTCGTTTTTATGCATATTGGTCACTTGCAAAATGACATACCATTGACTATTATGCATATTTTAATGATTTTCATTGTAAGAGAAGCATTTCAACAATTCGTTTCATACTAAAATCTTGTAAATTTATCGCCGTGTTTCCACTTAATAAAGTTTTAAGTCCTCGATTTCTATTTTTAAGAATTGGAAGTGTCTTGAAACATCCGTCGAAAATACTAATCTCTCATGACACCTTCTCGCCTTTTGGAGATTGCAAGAGCTTGCCGTGACCAATTTATATGGTTCCGATCCCATTCCAATCTTATCATGTTCGACCAATAAAGCTTCAACCACAAAAATATTGCATACTACCACCAGTGCTGGCAGAATATTTGATTGGGTTGTAACGCAACGAATTGCAACATAGGAAATAAGTATTTGCACAGAACAGCCAGTCCCCATAGCGACAAAAAAATATATGTCTGTGCAAAATGTTGTAGACTCCAATCAGAACTTGCAATTCCCGATAGAATTTTCAGGATTTTGGCTACCTATCTTTCCTTCAAAGAATTTTCAAAAAGCATATTTTAGATTTTCCAAGCCTAAGAGCATACGCGGCCTAAACAAAGCTTGGAACACGTGTAAGTGGCTGGTCAGCTTCACGCATTATTGCGTAGAATGTTAAAGAGAATGTGGAAATAGCAAAGAAAGATCACTCCATCCAAATGCTCCACATGATATTCAGAACGTCTTCCGTCGGCAGTCCAGCACCAAAGGCTGGCAAACAGATTCCTGGGTAATGAAAGAATAGAAGTTTACTGGGGCGGACATGGGTATATGTGGCTGCCAGATACCCACAAAATGGACCAAAGACTGGCATTTGCCTTACCCATTATTAGCTCACTTTCAAGCAGAGCGTATCGAGTTCCGGTTTTCTTCGTATAGATATTCAAATCTTAAAAAAAAATCCAACTACGTTATTTGATACCCGAACCTGTAAGCTATTTTGTATTTACCTTTTTACCTTGTCCAGTCTCGATTAGCAAAGCAGTTGTTGAAAAAGATCAACGATAACTTCACTTGGATTTCT
>LJIJ01003302.1:0-19823 GCA_001718145.1 Orchesella cincta | reverse complement strand
TTAAGGCTGTTGCTGTTCCGATTGAAAATGTGGTAGACCTAGAGGGGAAAATGGACAAAGAAGAGCCTATTCTGATTACGGCTGATTTACTCAAAGCAGTTGAAAATGAAATGGAGGAGGAGTCTCTTGTAAGTTATTTATATGAGATCTTAAGAACTAATTATTCACATTTATCTTATCGTCATGTTTATCTCTGCTTTTAGGATTTGAGATTGATAAGAGAAAGTATGATCAAATGTGTAACGATGCAGCCGAAACACGTGACACAACCACCATGACGAAAGCAGATCTTGAGGAACAAAACTTAATTCCTGAAGCCCATGAACAGAATGAAAGTCAGAGGCAATTTGAAAACAATGATACCACCATTGCAAACGAGGTGGAGACTTCAGCAGCAAGGTTTGGAACTTTTCATGAATCAGCCTCATCTCAATCCACAACAGTTGAAGCTGAAGCACTCCTGAAGAGTAGCGGAGCTATGAATTACGTTTCTCATTATTATTTCGACTATGAACATCCTAATTTTGTGATTAAAAAATTCATACTGGATGTATAATTTTACATGTCAGACATGCAAAATTTGTGTGCTCTGCGCTGGTTTGTGCACAAGCTAGATAGTCGAATATAGTTGTTGAGAATTTAAATGCGAGCACCTTTTCATGTGTTTAGCTAAAACTGGTGACAATGTGAATATTAAAGCACCCTAGCTTTGCGATTTTTTGTTTTCTTAAACTAACAACATTTTGTCAACAACAGTTTTGTTCATTTACTACATATTAATAAACTTATTCTTTGAATTTTAACGCTTGAGAACTTGAGAACCCTTGTCCTTTTCACTACAAAAACATACAATTTGTGAATTCAATCTTATAGCTATGAATGAACTAGTAAATAAACCATTGATATTTTAGTATTTATAATTACCTCAATTAGAAGATAAACAAATCCATTTATTAATATAATGGTTAATATTCATAGTGTTATCATATGCAAGATTTATTGCCTCAAACCACCCCGCAATGTGTAACTAATGACATTTCTTTCTCAAACCAATATTTTATCATCATCCCATTCCCTAAATCTAGAGAACATTCATTTCCTCACAGATCTCGTTACCACTACCAGTTGATAGAAAGTGCTGAAGTGTCGAAGTGAAAAAAAACACTGGTGCATGAGCTGGGTTCTCCCAAAAGCATTTGACTAGCTGTTTCAACTCTCCGCTACAAATGAGAATCGAGGCGAAATGCTCACTTTCTGCTCTGATGCATAATGCTCTCTGCCGTTGCCATTTCAGTTGGAAATTCGTCTTTGTTTCGTCGTCCTTTGCTTAAAAGACGCTTATGCGAAGTGAAACGTATCAACTACTTGTTTAACTCGTGTGTAAATTTACGCAAGTAAGTTCTGAAATATGTAGATAATGCAGACCTGTCATTTATGATTTGTAATTATTGAATTCGTTTATTTTTGCATTTCATATGGTGGTGTAACTCATGCAGATTTGGTTGTAGATTATTAAGTTAGCATGTTTTTATAGAGAAAGCTATTTATAATTAAAAGTTGCGCATTGAGGTTATATTTATCATGTATTTTTACAGAACAAAATGAAAATTTTCATTAAGAAATGTCGCATGAACATAGTGTTTTGTTATGGAAACTCAATTCATCGTAATTAGGACATAACTATACAAAATGGCTAAACTAATGAACACGAAAGTTTGTTTGCAATTAATTCGTTATCCAGACTTTCGTAAATATCCTACTCAATCTACCACTGATTTCACATCTGTTCATCATCCCCGTTCCAGGAAATCTTAAACGTGTCCATTTCCTCGCAGACGTATTCAAGGCTACCAGTTGATGGGAAATATGGAGGGGCCGATGAGCCACCGGTGCTTGGATTGAGAAGCCATGATTTGCTCCTTTTAGTCGCTGATTCCATCTCTTCTCCACGTCGACGCTTACGAGTTGGTGTTGCACTAGGAGTGAAGCTCTCAGAACTACTTCTGCGGAGTTTACTACGAAACCTTCTGCTAGTTGATGCCACTGCAAGCTTTCGCTCTCCCTTCAAAAGCGTTGTTGACTCAGCCAAATTCATTCTCTCCAATTGTTGCTCGAGGTCATTATCATTTGGAACTGACAGAGGAAGGCAAACATTTTCGAGCTGTTTTCCACACGACAGATGTGCATCAAAATAGGGACGATCGGCTGGTCTATTTATTCCATTCTGCGAAGATAAAATCAGAGCCACAATATATATTAGTCTATTCACAATCGATGAGACGATCAATTCTGAAGTTACTTACCAGCTCTAATTTGAAGCAGTAGTTAAAAATTAAGTCATCCAAATGCCAGTCCACTGCAAAACCTTCAGGTACCTTGTTCAGCTGGACTGTCATTCCCATAATAGGGTACTTAAAAATTACAAAAATCAAAATGTAACAATTGAAAATATACCGGTTTTCATATAAAAAAGTTAAGAGCTACTTGCCTTCATAATGAGACTGTTCACTGGAACGAGATCATAAATGTTGGAGACTGTGGGACCACCGTAGTCAATGAAAGTGCAAGTGCACAGATCGCCTTCAACGCTATCCACCTTCGCCCTGAAGAACGTGCCCTCATACTGTGCCAACACAATTTCATCACGTGAAGGAGGTGTCCTAAATCGTTCCGCTGAAATAAATCAAGACGTTAAGCTAAATATATCCTGAAACAATCGTGCATCAAACTTCAAACATACAAGTGACAACATACCTTTAGCAGCATAACGTGATTAGTTGATGCAATTCAAGCGCCTCATTATCAGCAAGGGCGACAACATGAAACGTGGTTGGATTCCAGTCGAACACAATTCGAACCAGTTTGTTGGGCTTGAGCTGAGGGGAAAAACTCGCAATCCGGCCATTGGTACGTGGCAATTAGAGGGGCTGGCAGTCTACCTTAAATATGGCGTTTGCTCGTTCGGACCCAATTTGAACTATATATTGGCCAGTCGTGATCTGCATGAAAATAAGAAAACCCATGAGCATCATTTCTAATTATTGACCAAGAAAAAATCAAAAATAGTAAGCAAAGTTGCAATTAAATCACCTGCATTCGAAACGTTAGAGCTGCAGACTCGGTTTCAAAATCAAAGCAACTTCTGAGGTCTCCACCGTTCTTCTCCCCAGCCAAGACTTGATCCCAATAGGCGAAAGCACAAAGTCGGCATTGTGCTTGCAGCTCCTCCGGAAGAGTCAGTAAATCGTTGGCCTTCAAGATCTTTGTGTTTCCATAGTCAATATAAAACAGCTGCCACGTTTCCTCAGCTTTTGAAGCAATGATCTCCGCCCGATGGTATTTTCGGTCAAACGGCGCAAGACAAAGAAGTCCGACAGCTGGTTTCAAAACCTGTTTGCATTTGCCTGCTCCAATGGCTTGGGAAATTTGATCTTTTAAGGATTTGGAAGAGTTGAGCACCTCAGGAGAGCACGGTTGAAAGAAGAATCCTCCATCTCCACAGTCAAAGACAATTCTACACTGGAGCAGTTCAGACTGTTGGAAATCAAACCAGGGCATTCCAGCTCGACTTGATTGAGCAATGGCATTGGGTGTGACACAAATTGACGCCTGAGTAGAACATGCCACGGAGACGCCAGATGAGTGAGGTTGATCCTGATGAAGAAACATTAAATTAAAATTAAAATGGACATTAGTTCGCATTGTTATTCTACTCCATTTGAAAACAGTCACAGTAAGTTTATTCGATGCCTTACGCCGTTTTCAGCCTCTGTCATTTCAATTTCAAGCCAATTATGCACGTCTTCAACAGCTGGGTCCACGGCGTCAAGCTCCATCCTTGTTGATTTAGTTGATCAGGTCAATTAAGCAAGTAAAATGGGCCACTTGCAATACGAATCACGACAAGTGTCAACGAATGTCACCGAAAGTTTTATTCACTTAACCTCAAAATGAGTCGCACCAAAAATCCATTTAGTTCACTCTCCGTATCATGACAACATGCATTAAACACAGAGACATAAGAAAACGATGTGTGACGTGCGGTTGCGACATAAACGAATGAAATTTAAGTCCCGCTTTACATCATCTAAAATAAAATTTGAAGGTCACAGTTGAAAAGTCATACATCATCTGGACTCAAGTTCAAGTTTTATGACCGCGAGCGTCAAACGCTGTCGCAGAATGAAATGAGGGTGAAAGTGCTGGGTTCATACACACGGAGTAAAATGTAAGAATGCACCTCGAATATGGAAACGTATGATGACGAAAACGTTGTGTGAAAATAAAAGACTGGGTTATACGTATTTATGCTTGTAATATGGAGAGCAAAAGTAAACAAAGTACGACATCAAACGTTAAACATAGTACTTAACAGTGTTTTATTATAATTTTAAGATAACTAACAATAGTTTACTGCCAATCCGTGAAACTATTTGCAATTTTTAAGGGTATCTACGTCCGACAAGAATAATGCCAATTAAAGTTAGCTATTTTCTCACAAAACAAGTTAAGGATGAAAATATAGCAAATGTGGCACCAAAGCTTCAGCCTTGAGCATCAAGCCACATATGTCACAAGTCACTCCATTTCCACTCTCATGAAGCTCCTCATGTTCCTGCCTTTTTTCCTTGAGACATCGGGCATTGCACTTGTCACAGTTCCAGAATTTATCTCCAAAATTTGATCCATTTGAGGCATTGGTACCTGAAGTGCTCGTACTCACGCGACGTTTCTTTGCTGTTGAACTGTTACAATGTTTTACATGCTCCTCCACTTCCTCCATCGATAAAAACTTGGCTGGACATTTTTTGCACTGAAACTTGCTCACATATTCCTGCTCAAAAAGGATGTAGTTCGGGTTGGAGCCGTCAACCACCCAAAAATTTGGACCAAGTGCCCAAGCGTTATCCTTTAACACTCCGCTTTCAGAATGCCACCGACTTGTATGGCCATCCATGTCCGCAACGAGCCAGCCGCAATAAATGCAGATATTTCTGGAGGATGACCCTCTCTCATGAAGTTGAAGATGCTGCTTTAGTTCCCCAGCTTTTAACAATGCGTAGCAATCTTTGCATTTATAATAATCATCATGATTCAAATTCGCATCTTGTCCTCTACCTTTTTGAGTCTTCTACCCGTTTTTGTTCACGAGATTCTTTCTTTCTACACTCACTCTCTCATGTTTAGACAGCTCATCGGTGCGAATAAACAATCCACAGTGGGAACAAACTGAGTTCCACTCTTCGCCTGCAGATTTGTGGAGCGCTTCATGAACCAAAACTTGCACTTTCTTCACTTTTGCAGGACAAGCTGTACACTGATATATTGCAGCGCTGCGAGGGCCCATCAACCTTGTGAAGCCGTGGGGAACATACTCGCCATTCTTGAAATAGTAAAAAAGTCTTCGAAGACGCTCTGCTGCAGTGGGATTGCTGCTGTTTTTTTCCACAGGCGGTTTTGGAGCTGGGGGCTGAGGTTTGAGGCATTTCTCACTTCGCTGGTGAAATGCAACTCGGGATTTGTGAACATAAATCCCGCACAAAGGGCATGAAACACCTGAAATCATGAAATAAGTTTGTACACTTGAAAATGAAAATGTCAGACTTTTTAAATAAAAACTAAAATTGCAAACCTGCCGGTCCATTGTGGAGAGAGCGGTGATACTTTATTGTCGTCTTCTTCAGTGTTGCAGGGCATTTTCCACATTTGATCAGACCATTGTTGTTCTTGGAAACAGGGATAGCTCGAGCTGGCGTAGATGGTGGTGGTGGAGTTGCAGGATTGAGAAGATTTGCAAGAAAATCTTCAATAGCATGAACATTACTGGAGTTATTTGATGATTCAGCTGCAGCTGGGGCTATGGTTTCTAGTTGAGGAAGATTTTGTGTTGATGGTATTGATGATTCCGGTGTAGTTTCGACATTTATTGGAGGAGGATTCAGTGATAACTCTGCTGACATTTCGCGTTCTACTTGAGGAAGATTTTGTGCTGGGGGTGATTCTGCTTGGGTTTCGACTTTCACTTGAGGAATCTGTAGTGGTATTGGCTCCTCTGCTGGGATTTCGCGTTCCACTTGCGAAGGATTCTGTAGTAATATGGATTGTGATGATTGTAATGATTCTCGAACGAGTCTATCTTCCTCTTCCCACAGCGGAATGATGTTACTGGGGGGTGTGGACGATACAGGCACACTCAGAGCAGTTTTTAGACTAACACGGAACTTGAGAATGGGTTCTTGATCAGGAGCAGGCGTGATAACATTATCTGTATTCCTTGGAGCTGTTTCTCCAGGATGATTTGAAACATCGTCATTAGTTTCATCCGGAAAAGCTTCAGAATTGCTGTTGTTAGAAACTAACCAGCTGAGGCGGCGAAGGCAAGTTTCTGCAAGAAAGGCTATTTGAATATTCGTTTTCTTCGCTGGTTGACTGAGGTGGCTCAGGCAGATTCTCAATGTTGTCTTCGATTGTCGACGGAGACTGTGTTGATGGAGACGGAAGAGGACCCATTCTTTCAGTACCCGCATCTAAATTTACATCTGCTGTAGCATTTGTTGTCTCACTCTCCACTACAATAGGCTTAGCATTGTTGGGTAAAGTCATTGTGAGTGGGTTCCGATTTGCACTCGCAATTTCTGGGTGGTCATCAAAGATACTCAAACTATTCTCAACTTCAGGTTGAGAGTTCAGTTCAACAGGATTCACTTCGCTTTCTCCATTTCCTTCTGTTGTTGGCTTTCTTGTAGCTTTCCTTGATTTGAGTTTTCTGACAGCTATATCCTTCTTTCTCTCCTTTCCAACTGTAGCAGGTTGATTAGACTTCACAGTTGGTGTCCGTTTCATACGAGACCAGCTTCTTGGTTCTTCCGGAGGCTCTGTTTTGACACGGAACTCTGGCTCTACGTCCACTTCCATATGGGTGTCATATTGCTCATCTTCTTGTAGTTCCGGTGGAGGATGCTCAAGACCTGAATTTGAAATTAACAAAAAATCAAACTGAAATTACTTTTTATCTTTATTTAGGGTTAGTTTCGGTTAAATTGTACATACCAGTCAACACGTCATCTCTGATTTCTCTCCACACAATGGAGCCCACTTCAAGCTCTTCATCTTGATTGCTCGTTAAAATAAATCCTTTTAGCTTCTTCTTCAGCTGATTTGCTTTCTTTTTCAACTTCACAATTTCCCTTCTTGTCGAATTATACTCCTCCACAAACTTTTTACAGGAAACACACACCTTCACCCAAAACTCCGGGTCGAACTGTCCATCAAACTGCCCAAGAAACTTTTGGCAGGTTTCTTGACGAATATCCAAAATATTTTTCATTATGTTTATCACCCGCAACTGCTTAGCCAAAATGACATTGTCGCAACCAAAGGAATTCAGCTCCATTTCCTCTTTAATTCGCTGGAGCTTCCCATGTTCAATAATAAAAGCTGGTGGACACTCTTTTGCACAAAAAATGCAGTGAGAATAGGAGCATTTGAAACTTGCAACAATTGGCACACTGTTAATGTCGCTGGGACAGTTATCACTCGAAGTTGACTGATTTTCAGTCATTTTGAAGCTTTGTAAAGTACTGTTTAGAAAAAAACACAAGTAACCACTTCAGCTCACTACAATAACAGTATTTGTGAAGTCGGGAGGCGAGAGAGTAGCTTGGAAGCGTGCAACATGCATGCTTCAATTGAGAAGATTGAGTTTTCGTTCCAAGTAATCAGTCTTTGTTTATATCCTCTCAAGCACTGGTGTAGCAGAATGGTACATTAAATGCACGCATTTTTCTACATACGGTGTCGTGCTCGCACACACCTGAACTAGAGCTTATAGCACTAAGTTACACACCTGAAGGAAGGTATAGTAGTAGGAAGGTAGGTTGTATAGATATAATACACCTGTAATACTAATGCATTGCAACTCAACGTGTTGGGGTACCATGTACCATGCTCAAGATTGTATGAATAGTATTGTGTATGAAGGAACAGCCCGGATTAATAAACTATGATGCTACTTTCTGTTTCCAATCCGTAAACACGTCTATGAATTACTCGTGGATAGTGATACAGCTACAGAGCCGACTAGAGACCTTCAACGACGGGGAGATTTATTCATATTCACTTTTGGATGGTGAACCTCGTATAATGGGCTTAGTCCTTGGTGCGTTGTTCTAATCAACCTTTGCTACCATCATTTTGATTGTAAAATGCATACTATTTATTTCATCGGTAGACAAATCACATATGATTGTATTAAGAAAGGAAGTTAATAGTCATTCACTAACAATGAAATTCTTCAAAAAACATGCTTCATTTATCCTTTTATACATATATTATTGACATGATAAAGGCAATCCATGGTCAATTTGCACTCTTGATCCCTTCCAAAATATTATCTTGTCCACCTTTTGAACTTCTTTAATTAAAGTTGGCTTCTGTGTTCTCCAATGTCAATTGGGAATCCTCCTGTTGCCAGAATTGATGGACAGCTTCCTCATTTTCCTCACCTATATGAACCAAAAAGATTAGTACTCTTGCTAGAGTCCAATTGAGATATGATTCCCAAAACCTTACGTGTCTCAATAAAATGAGCATCCCAGTCCGGAAAAGAAGGAGGGCGTAGGTCATCAATGCTAATACCCAATTCGGATGGGTTGGAGATGGCGAGCCGGGGCAGGAAATGAACTCCTCGTATTCATTATTATACTCAACCTGGTGTTCTAGGGGAGATGGTGGCGTTGAGCCCAGCTCTAGGATTACATCCTCCTCTTCACCATTTAAAAAGAGCTGTTGACCATCAGCAGGCGTGAGTGGTGAATATGGGGGCTCCTCAATAATGCAATCATCCTCATCGTCATCATCTTCTCAGCACTGGAAGAAGAGTCCCCATTATTATCCTGTCCAGGCATCTCTGCAAGGGCAGCAACACTTGTTTCCCCCTGTCGTGCGTCATCTTTCGTGTATTTACCGAAAAAGATTAAATTTGGAATAACAAAAGACTTAAGATGAGATAAAAAAAATTTGGTAGTACCCTGGATTCGCTTCTTTACTAAGGAAGTGGAAGGTTTTTTAGCCAGAAGTTGATCCCAGCTTGGATCTGCGGTCCCCTTGCAAAAGATTACTATTCTGGAGAACAGTCTTACTGAAAATGAAAGATGGAATTCAGGAACTTTTTGAATTATTATTATTATTGTGAAAAACAATGTAACTTACGTCACAGCTGCAGTCAATCGCGAGATAGGTATATTTTGCACATCAACCTCCACCGTGCGTAGATAATCCAGTGCGCCTCAGTCGCCAACTCCTTCGCTTTCTCCTCTGGCTGCTTGTGTTTTCTTTTGAGGTGGAGAGCAAGGTTTCCACGTCGGTGCACCGGAATCTACATATGCAGCATTTATACGGCTTCACATCTGAAAGGAAAATGAGCCTTTTTTAAACAAAACATGGTTTTGAAATCAGTGGGGTTAACTGATTACGACTAACCTGTGTGCGTAAGCGCATGGCGTTGGAGATCTTTCCTACTTGAAAACGTATGACGGACACGATCGACAGTAAATGGTCTGGCCGCCATAAAATAATAATGAAAGTTTCTCAAGGATTTGAATAAGGTGACCAGATTTCCAATGTCAAATGGGGTACAGTTAAAAATTAATAACTAACTACTCAATTTAGAGTCAAATATTACAGGGATTTCGCAGTCTGTAAATTCCTGATAATAATATGGTCATAAGCGGAGCTGGCGAAATTTTTAGCAACATGCTACTGCGAATTTTGGTAATATACTGATAACAAATTAGTCTAAAACTGACCGCAAAAATTGAATACGTAGGTTTGCATTAGTCGTCAAAAACAAATGCTTTTGCGATGTGATTTTGAGCAATTTACCTTGGCATTGCAGAAAGTTGTATTGACAGTTCGGCCGTAAAACCTATAACAGGCTTTATGCGATTTTCCGGCTGCGTCCGTTGCAATAACGTCTTGAAACTTTTATTATTACAACTGCTTTTACGTTTTTGAAATGACATAACAACTGTAAGCGGTTTTTAAAACCTTGAATGGGAAGGCGAAGAGTTTTCAACACAACGTTCCAAAACTTTTCCAATATCCAACCTTCCAAAGTAGAGATTATGACAAAAACTATTTGGAAATTTACTATCATTTGGGAAATATATTCACATAAATAGTAAATTTGAGCCTTATTTGGAAAAGAAATATAACTACTTACTATTTTAAATTTTGGGAGGAGCAACTATATTCATGGGTAAGCGGATGGGGTACATCACTTTGAAAAATGTGGTAGCAAGAGTGTTCAAATGGGTACTGTACCTGATGGGGTACGTCTGGTCTAGCGTTAGGATTTGATCATGTATTGAATTAATAACGCGCTTCAACTTTTCAGCTGAATTGAGTAGTAAGGTGCTTTTTAAGCTGGTCCGAGTATGAATGCGGCTGTGACCCTGAAGAGCTTGACGACTAGCAAACACCTTGCCGCACGTCTTAACTTGACATTTGTGCGACTTTTCTCCCGTGTGCGTCTTCATGTGGCGTTTGAGCTGGCTCCTTTTTCGTTTTGGTGGTGGTGCAGTATTAGAGCCAACTCTTGAGGTGGAAGGGGTGACCTTCTGCGAGGAGAGGTGGCTGCTGATAATAGTTGTGAGAAGAGAGATACCCTTCACCTCTTTGGATACATCGCTTCTAGTCTTCATTTTTTGATGTTCCTTCACTGCCAATGGACTTTTGCTGCTATCTACCTTAAGTTTACGCTTTTCATATTGTTGAGGCAGCTGGCAGAGAAACTGCGAAACATGGAATGATCATAAAAACTGTTTAAAAATGCTTTATGCTTTTCATTATAACTTACCAATCAAAGCTTATCTCGTTACCCATCAAACCCCTCTTTTTACTCGCTAAAATATGCCCTTAAGATGCTCCTTTACTTTCAGGGCTTTGTCAAGGGTCGTTGATCTTTAATCTCCTATAAACTGACTGTGGGGAAATGGACTGGACAGAAACCAGAAAAACAATGTGAAATACATATGCGGTAGCACCACACTCAGCTGGAAAAACTTCAGGAAGAGCGAATTGCAGAGCAGCATGCAGTTATTGGTGATGGCTCTTACATAATAGCGTAGATACATACTCAACACGCGTATGCATATCATAAACATATAAAATACAGGCATCATGTACACTATTAAAGCGAATATTCAGCTTTGCATAATATATTAAATACTTCTTATATTGCACCAGATTGGATAATAAAACTGGTGCTAGACCAACTTTAGTAACAAAGGAAGCAGATACGACAAATTTAAAAGTAAAATTATTAGAGTTGAGCGTTTTGTGACTGATTCATTTGTGAATTTCAAATTTTGTAATGAAATGAGTGGTTTTTCCTACCCTGCTTCACTTTTGAGAATGCTTGCATAAAATGTCGCATCATATAAGAACCGGAAATGCATATGGGGGAAACGTTATTCAACCACGCTATGAAGTTTTCAAAAGATAAAAGAATGCTGCATAACGAAACAATTCTGTCATTTTTATTTCTGTAAAGTATGGCAGTCAGGAGACTGTAATCTCGACCTTAAAGTTGCAGTATTATTAAACGTCTCAATATATCAAACAATCCCGTCTTCATTCTGCTTTAAAACCTTTCAGCAAAAGCTGTAGTGACCCTTTTTCTAAAAGCCACGATTTCTTAAAAATAGAGAATCAAGTGCCATACTTTGCGAGTTAACATTTTAAGCGAATGCTTTAAGAAACAAAGCTTTTATGACTTGATGTCAATGCGGATGCGGAGTTAGATTTTCTTGAAAAGGTCTTTCAATTGTGTTTTCCCATATAGACATGGTATTTTTATTACACCTGCCACAGAAAATAGCCACCTGTGTCAGAGCTTTATACACTTTGGGTGTATAAACAGTGTCGACAGGTACTTTGCCCTTCCTTCTCTCTCTCTCTCTCTCTCTTCAAGCATAAAAGTCTACATTTTTATTCCTCTTTCAGTGCGAGTCTGAGGATCTTACGTTGTGGTTGTTCCTGAAGTAGTGTTGACGGATTTAAACGCACACAACTATTTTCAAAATTAAATTGAAAATCATTGACATGGCTGATAATAACAGTTCCAGTTTTTGCAACGGCTTCGAAACTGCACTGCATTTTTTGTGCAAAAGAATGTCCACAAGTTTTACCCATGAAAATGGGAAATTGATAAATACTAAAGAATCAGAACTAAACTCCTTTGAATGTGAGAATGAACTTTTAGCTAAACAACTCAGGGCATTCAATATTGTAAAGAATATTCTTGATGTGAAAACGAGATCTGCCAGAATCTTCTTTGCTACAAATATGGTCAATTACACCCAGAGTTTTGGGTGAAGGTGTGTGCTTCCTGTAAGGTTTTCGTGGAAGAGTATAACTCAACACGAATGGAAATCGCCAAGTTAGAAAGAAAGGCAAAAAATGTAAAGAACAAACTAAAATTGCTTATTCACGAGAGCAATCAAAATACAAATGTCAAGGCACAAATATCAATGTATCACAGTAGATGGATAGAATTTGCTAACTGGAAAGTAATTCGAATGAAGCACTTCGTGGTAAGTTAAAATTAACGAAACCTACCTGCAATAATAAAATTAAACCTCTAATTGTCTCCAACTTAACAGTCGATTTATTCTCGTTTTTCAGGATTTGAGGTGCCTCCTATCCATCCAACAGTTCCAGAGCAAGCTCAGAATGCTGGAGAAATGAACATTAGCATGATTGTTGAAGCAGAACCGGAGTTTAGAGTTAAAATGAACTACATGAGCCTGTCAGTGAAGAAAGCTGTTTAGCGAGAGTGACACAACCAGACCTGTTGCCAAACCGAAACTGAAGTCAAAGACCAGA
This sequence comes from Orchesella cincta, assembly GCA_001718145.1. Classification (NCBI taxonomy): domain Eukaryota; kingdom Metazoa; phylum Arthropoda; class Collembola; order Entomobryomorpha; family Orchesellidae; genus Orchesella; species Orchesella cincta. Next base: position 6,935 of record LJIJ01003302.1, on the reverse strand, counting down.
CAAGATGCTGACAACGGATGTGAACAGACCAAGAAAAAGGCTAAACTTGCAAGGGAGAACAATCAAAGGGTGGGGCAATGTGAAACATCTATAAAAACTAATTCTGAAGGAGCAGCAGCGACTTCTCCAGCTATTCCAAGTTCTGCAAGGAAATCACAGCAAATTTTAAATCAGCAGATGACGCGAACTGTGCCCAGTCCTAAGGCTTCCAAGAACACAAGAAACCAAAGGTACAGACTGTCAAAGCTAGAACGATTAAAAGAATTTGTCGCAATTGGAATTTTTAGAGCACCACCGCCTAGCCCGCGTTGTACTCCCGAGCCTTCACTCGCGGTGCTTCGCAGAGAGTTTTTATTTGGTAAAAATAAGTATGACTACGTTCCACCCGGTTTCACAAAGGTGGTGATTCCTGACTCTGAAATAGTTTATGATTGTGATTTCTGTCCTGCCAAGAAGCTGGATCGACAAAATGTGGTTTCACATCAATTTACCCATTTACACTACGAAAAGGGTGACGTTTCAGTTTGCTCGGACTGTGGCATTTTTGTTCATAATCACTGTATGATTGAACACAGAGAGAAGAAATGTTTGAAAAATACTACAAGCCAATGACATGGGAATCGAGGTACTTCTGTCAATTTAGTAATATTTGTTGAAACTCAAAAACTAAATACAAACATTTACAGAGTTTTCAATGTATATTTGTTTATTAATTATGTTGATTCATGCACTTATTCATAATGTCAATATTTATCAATCAACATTAAACGTGGATTTCTTTTAAGAATTCTTACTTTAGTTTAAAATGTTAATTAGTTATATAATTTTAAAATGAAATTTATGCAAACTTCTTCAATGATTTAGTTAACTATTATTCTTTAAGAATTAGAAGGGTGAAAAGAGGTTTTTATAAATGATATGATACAGATTCATGAGCCTGTATGAAAATAAAATAGTAGTGTTGCTCGAGTTTATTGATTTTAAACTATCACAAATAATGACCAATTATTCTGCAAGACCAGCTTACAGCTTCAACAGTATGACATCAACTTCACAACATGCCACTACAGCGAAAGATGGACAGTGCTAGCCTTCAGGAATGCTTATTTTGTAAGCATTCAAAACGGGTACAGCTTGTGTTATACAATTAAGAACACCATACAATTATATACAAGTTGACTATAACTTTCAAATGTAAATTGTCATCAAGTTTGACCACACATTTTGCACCTTCCTCAACTTCCTACAATCTTATACATTACATACTTACGTTTTCATATAATATGAAATATGCAAATTATAACTGCATTTTTATACCTCATTTTTACTCCACTGTTCCTCCATTGCAGCATTTCGCAAGCCTCAACTGAACAAGCAAAGCCGGCAAATGCACAAAATGTCATTATGATTGAATCGGGAGATTGAAGGCTGAGTTTCTTTAATGAGATTTTGGACTTTTTTATTCGTTTCATTTACGTTTTTTCAATTCAGGCTCAGTTCGATTCAGGAGAATAGGGAGAGCCATGTGAACAAAACGAAACGATATAATTCACGTAATCTGGATTATCAACGTGAATTAAATACTTTAATTTAAAGTTATCAGTCATTTACTAAGTTGGAGTTGGAATTATAAATTGAATACATGGTAGGTCTGAAAAGTTTATACACCACATTATATATATATGCATATATTTTCCAGGTAATCATAGCAGTTTTAATAATGTCACCAAACTATTCTTCTTACGGTCGTCTGTAGGTCGGCTTCTAAGTATGCAATAACGATTGCTGATTACTTCTGGACTTCCGATTCTCATTTTGTTTAAGCGTATGTATTAATATTGTTGAAAAAATAAAACAAGAAATATTCATGAAACATCGCTACCTACGCTATGCTGAAATTAAATCAATAAGACTACTTATATATTCATTGCTATTATTTAAACTTCAAATTTCTTTTCAAGTAATGATAGCTACAAGAGAATGCAAATAAAATTTTAAATTATATTCGGTTTTGCCCAATCTTAAAAATATGTATGCTATACTGAACGAGGATATCTAATAATGAGCAAACTGGCTTTTAGCTAGCTTTCTTATATTACAATTAAGTCTTACGGAAATAAATTTCTTCTTCAAGTTCAGTTCACTTTTAAAATCTGAGAAAGCAAAAACGCAAGTTTAAAAGTGGATAGCTACGTCCATACCAGCCAGGAAAATATTCCAAGAGAAAGTCCAAATGCATACTCCTCTCATACTGAAATCATTAGAACTTACCCATCTCCTTTGGAAGCAGCCGATTTATCCCAACCTTTCATCGACTGGGATTCAAAAACACTTCAATATCAAACGAACCAAAAAATAGTCACTACCTTCCATGGTGGCTAGTCGTTATGATTCCTCAACTTCAATTTCTGGGACTCACATTGAGCATGTTACTTATGGTGTTGCATGACCCCCCCGTTTTGGAACCCTGCTGAATTGGATAGCCAGTTTTGAATTCTTGCAAATCAACATTTTCATCGTGAGCACAAATCTCTTCCTGTTTTTCCACAGGGACGTATTCGTCACCTATATCAACAACCTCATAGCTCTTGGGTTTTCCCATAGTTCGAGAAAAGCAGAATCGATTGAGTGAGACTAACGAACCCACTGGTTTGGTTTCATGCTTAAAACAATTGGTTCAAGGTGAATTTGTATTGGTATAATTATTTATAAAACTGGGAAAACATTTCATTCTTAATTCTATTTAAATTTTACAGAACTCGGCAAGTTTATCCGAGGAGAAAAATATGACGCGATTGGAATCCTGCTATGCATTGGGGCATTAGAGCTAGTGAGCCTCTGTCCCTTAATGACAGCATGTGCCATATTCTTGAGTAATTTCATGAATATGAACTTCGACTTTAGCTACTATTTGTGGATATACATGATGGGAACAACGCCTGGCAAACTGGTGGGCATATGCAGGATAATACTTGCATACTACACATATCAGAAGTGTTTTGGACTGCGAGCTATATTCTGATTGTCGCAGTTGCCTTGTGTTACTGTGCTCTAAGCTCATTACATGCAATTAGAGAAGTTTCAAAAGAGAACCTTAACATGGGAATGAGAAACTACATGGCATTTGTGTGTCTTCAAGAAACAGGGAAATCCGTGGTGAGCACTATGGTATTTATCGTAATGGGATCAGGTTATGGTTATGCATCATCGTGATTACTTTCTCAATGACGGTGAAAGGCTTGAGCCTAGTTCCTTGGTATGTGTACTGGGCTGTCCTCTTATTTCTGCAATATTTCTACTCACGCTTATAACTGCCTCCCCTATGCAACAGCTTGCTATAGTGAAAGCAGTCGGATTTTGAATGAATGGAAAGGAATGAGCATGTCAAAGGGTAGGAGAAAGCAGCTAATGTCCTTGAAACCGGTTTGCTTTTTGTTTGGATTTTAAAGGAATTGAATGTTGAGTCGAAGACAGAGTATCTTACTTCCATTTTTGATCGTACAATGGATTTAGTACTATTTTTTTTGATGCGATGGGCATATAAAATGTTACAGTCAAAACCATTATTGATAAAACTATTGTATGTAATAGCAACAAGCTCAATAATAAAAATTTGCTTTTAAAGCTGCTAAATGAAACATCTAATGACTAGAATTGCCCTATGCAAATACTTACATTGTGCAAATTATTGATTGTTTTTAAAAAGTGTAATTGCAAAATATTGTTTTCGTAACAATAATTTATGTATAATTGTTTTTTATAAACTTTTGGGAGGTGGATATTTGTTTCCTTGTTTTCAAATGTGAATATCTGTAAGGGCACTTAATTTTGACATTGAGCTTATACAAAGTTTGAGCCGAGAGCTTACTACTATATTTTATGGCAGAGGTAATTCACTTCTGATAGCTATCTCAAAGCAATTACAGGCATGAAATAAAACTCCTGTCACCTTGGTTGTGATTGCTTTTGAAACCAATTAAAAATTTTTGAGGATTGGTTTTTGCATTTATACTATTTAAAATTATTTTCCAAACTAAAGCCAGCTTCTCGATTTAAGATTATCATCTTTTATTAAATATATTTCCTGTCAATTTCTGGTTTAAGGATAAGATAAGCTTTAGATAATTTTTTAGCTCAAGCTAGAGATAAACAAGTAATGACTGAGCTGAGATGAAAATTTTCTTCGAAAGCCATAAAAGGAGATATTCAAGTTGTGTATTTTTTCATAGCAGGACCTTGAAATGAATCTCATAGCATAAACAAAAGAAAGCCGTTTCATCCTTATTTCATCCTTGTTTTGCGTAAAGGAAATTTTGTATACGTTTTTATTTGATAAACTTATCAATCATTTCTCCTGAGATAATAGTACTTATACATGGCTCGACACAACACGGCAAAATGTATAACCTTGTTAAATTTCAGTAATATTTTTTACACGTGATAATGATTAGAATGGCATTTTCAGCTACACAAGTTTCTTGCCATTCTTCAAGCTGTTTGTCTCGCCTTTTCCCCCACTTAAATAGCGACTGGGAGAGCTACGTTGTGTATTTCTACAATTCCAACGTAACTGCCATAGCCCGATTTGTTTCCCGATGCATCCTTGCTATCGAGGTTCATAGCAATTAAAGAAGGGGGTGGATTGAGACGGGAATATTACAGATATTCCAACACTTTCAATCTTGTAGTCAGTCCAATCCAAATTGAGACGGTGTTGGAAAGTATAGACAGAGCTGTATACACTTTAGGCGAACTCCTTGTACCCTCACGTACCATGTTTATCTTCGTGTGGGAAAATGTCCAAGTATTCAATTCTTCGAATGCTACTGAATTTCAAGATTCGGATTTATATGCAAATATTCTGGAAAGAAACACCGGTCTTGCAGATTGGGATGTGCAACTTCAACTATTTCCAGCACTAAAGGTAATTCTCACATACCACAAAATTTCGAGTGCGAGCCGAAAAAATCTTCAGTCACAATAATATGTCGCGGTTACTGTTTCCTGGCCCAATTAATTGCAACCGACTTTGCTGAATTGTGGAGCCACAAGGATATGTACGCCTTCATCGTTCCCTGTTTTGGAATGCGAACAGAAAAGAGCTCCCTGCCTGGTTAATACACCCGCTGATTGGCTACAATTCATCAAAACTCAACCAAAAATCTCTTGCCTGAACCCAAAAAATCGGATTAATTTTAGATGCAGTCAACATATCATGTCACTGTACCTTTTGTCTGAAATTCACAACATTTCGCTGACTATACTTAAAAACGATTTAGAGAACCGAAGAGACTCAAAGTATATGTATACTTATCAAGGTCCTGAAGTGATTACGCCACACTACGTGTCTTGGAATGTAGATTTATATACTACTGCTCGCATGCTTTTTAACAATTTCGACTCATATACAGTCTTTTACTGCGATAGAAAGCGAATGAAGGAAGAAACGCTTGCAAACTTTTCAATGTGGTCCGAACCCTTCAGCTTTGGAATGGATGGCAATTTTAAGCGTTTCCTGCATTGCATTCATTTGCTGCTATAGAAATCATCATCAAGCGGGAAAGTTGTTGAAAAGTTATTGGATTCCTCGCCAGTGTTTTTGGGCATCGGTCAGTCCTCATCATTTGGTCGTGATTTGTTCAGTTTCATTTATCATGACGCAACTCTACTCAAATGGATTAACTAGCATAATCACCGTCACTTTGACACCCAAGGGAGAGATTATCACGTTAAAGGAATTGGTTGACCAAGGATACAAGATAATTTTTAATGAACCAATGAATTACCACTCTCCTAAGGAATTATTTGGGGAGGAATTTAATTCGTATGGTATATCTGCAGAAGAAAGCTTTCCATGTCACTTCATTTATAGTCGAGGAACAAGAATATGTAGAAATGGTGACAAAATCTGGTCTGCGCTTGGGACAATACTATCTTACATCAATGTCTAAAGTGATGACACCTCTATTTCAGAAGTTAGTGAGGGAAGCCAGTGACCGATTCAATGTTTCGAAGTTATTCAAACTTTCGATAAAGCTATGTTCAGTTGGATAACTAAAACTGAAAATCAATACTGGCTTAAAGACTCAATCCAGAAAATAGTTGCAGCAGGGCTAACCAACAAATGGAAAGAATGGACAGTTTGGGATTATTTGCTTTTGAACAAAACAATTATGACAATGTTAGGGGAAATCCTGAAACTGTTGAGATTACTAAAATTAGAGCGGTGGCTGTTTTGTGGACTGTGATGATGGTAATTTCAGTTGGGGTTTTTATAATTGAGTTAGATTGCAGCTTTTGGGGAAAATTTCCTGGTTTCAAAACAATATGGAGCCAAGTTGCAAAAATAACTGCTGTACAGTGCAAGCATTGTTGCACTAGACATTTGAATCGCAAAAACAGAAATCTAATAATTGTCCACACGGCTGATATTAGTTTATAATTGCATTACAATCTATATCCTATAAATATCTCATAAATATGATACTCGACATTTAAACCACTGCATTGATTAGTTTTCTTTTAGTTTATTTTTATCAATTTATGAAGACGGCACAAGAGTGTCCTTAAATTTAAATGTCGCGTATTAAAATGTTTAGGCATGCATGCATCAGCATTACATCACACTATATGTGAACTTATGATACAGTTTAAAATTGTATTTTACATAAATAAATATGCTGCTTTTAATTTGATTTGCCAATTAGCAGTCAAATGAATTAGTTGTATTTTAAGTAATAACAGCGTCGCACAATTTTGTGTGTACTGCGCGCGAAGTATAATCATTTCTTGCGGCTTGCAATATGGTCACCAATTCATCAAAGTTTGGTCGTTGGTCTGGCTCATTATTCCAGCAGTTCTTCAGAGTATTATATCTAAAACAAAGTTTACACACGAATAAGTGTGTTGAAATGTGTAAAAACGTTGAAAAATTG
>LJIJ01003301.1:0-19834 GCA_001718145.1 Orchesella cincta | reverse complement strand
AAGTAAGCATCAGGAAACTGCACCATGGATTGTCTGTGCTCCGCGACCACGGGAAGAACCAGGGTGATCTCGTCTCCATTGAAAGGATGACCTTTGACACGGTTACAGTCCCCGTTTTTAGGATACGGAAGAGTGTAGTAGTAGGATTCATCAGCAGCATGCACTCCACCTAAAATCCCTTTCCTCATCGCATGGAACCAAGCTGCTGGACCGTCTCCATCGTAGTGAAAGCCTTTGATGATGACCTCCCTCTCGTTCTTCACGAATACTTCACCCTTGACGCCGTGAGCACACGAGGTGAGGAATCCGATGGATTTCTCTTGACCGGATGTTGTTGGGAAGATGTGGAAAATTATTCCGGTGACAACTAAATACATCAACGGTAACTGTAGGACTCTCATTTTCAATTCACGAATGTCTCAAATATTCTTGTTGAAAACTTCCAAATCTCTTTCTGAAAAATTTAATTTTGATACCAGTTTATTCAATTGGATTATTTTGTCACATGCAGTACATTTATGAAATATTTACGAATTGTTTGCAAGAATAATATTCAGTGCTATAGCTGTGAATAAAATTTGTAAATTTGGTATTATGTTGTAACCTTGGTTAAAATCTATTTCGGCATTAATTTCAACTGGTGTGATGGATATTTCAGTGGTTTCTTTGGTTAGGTCGACTGCCACATTGACTGTAGCACAGTTGTGACCACCACTGAAATATTTAAATTAAAAAACTGTAAAACTAAACTTTATTTACTAATGAATATTACATGTGTACCTTTTCGTTTCTCCGTTGTCAAGGCATGGTTTAAAATGCGATTTAGGACATATCTTTGTCTTCAGCAAGTCTTTGTGGCCAGCTTCAACAACCAAGTCATGTGGAATTGAGACATTTCCAAAGTTATGACATGATTGGTAGTCCAGCATTCCAATGGTTTCCAGCTCGTATATACTCACTGGTAAAATCAGCTTTATTTCTTCTCCGTTATAATTATGACCTTTGACCCGATTGCAACTCGCCCCTGGAAATGGAAGGGTGTAAAAGGATGAGTCGTTCTTGCTGTGAATCCCACCTTGAGTACCCTTCCTCATTGCATGAAACCAGACCGCAGGTCCTCTTCCATCGTAGTAAAATTCTGGGATAAGTATTTCTCTCTCATTTATTACTTTAACTTCCCCTTCAAATTTATGAGCACGACAACATTCCGAAAAATATCCCAAAGATATGCCCTCAGCAGTGAAGACTTGAGTGTGGTAGGAACATGTAATTATTAGAACGAAAATCAACGGAATATTATTCATTTCAAAAGGAATGTTGTGTGATTCTGAATACGAAATAATTCAGTGGAAATACCATGCACAATGTGACCCAAGGTAATGGCTGATTGCCACAGAATAATTGTGTTTTGAGCCTTTTTGTAACAAAAATATGATAATTATTATTGTGGTTCGTTCTGACAGTCACCGCAAATGGGTTAATTATACAATTTCTTGTTTTTATTCAGTGGATATAAACAGAATACCGCTGATTTGTATAAAGAATGGTGCAAAAACTGTATTCATATTATGCACTTATGCTTGCACTTTAGTTGTGCTTTACTCAGTTATTATTTCAGCGACTTTTTAATGTGAATTGATATGAGATTTCCGCGAATCACTGACAATTTATTTTTCTCTACTTGGTAGAGTTGTCAGGAGTATCTATTTGCATAGAATTTTCATGGAATTCAATACTTACGTAGAATGTGGGATGCAGATAACAATTTCTTAACGGCAAACATGCAGTTTCTTTTATCAACTTTTGAGAATAGTATGGTAAATCAAATTGGATGACTGGATGATGATAAGATGCAGAACAAAAATGCATATTTTCAACTGAAATCAGTTTACAATCCTTGAGAATTACAAGACATAAAACAGCAACAAATTTATTTACAACCTTACAAATGTGGAGAAACCGAAAAGATAAATTTAAACACGAACCCATTTAAACAATTTAGTCGACAATACAGACTCTCTCATAAGAATCCTGACGCGTCTGGGTCCTCATACTTGATCCTTCTGTTCCGCACACGCCGCACAGCTCCTTGATCTGCAGATCCGTTCCGCTTCTCTGCCTTTTTCTGGGGACATTTGTGAGAGAGCATAAGTGACGGATTCTTGTAAAATGCAGTTTTTCCAACCTTCTTTCCACAGTGGTCACAACTGCGATGGATAATTTCATGCCTGTCTGTGCTCATAGAATCTGCGAACTGAAGCTTACAAGTAGGATGATAAGGACACTGGAAATGCTGCTGTTTTCCAAACCGCTTAGCTGAAATATCTGCAAAAATGTAATAAAATTAGTTAATTCCATAAATCATTTCCCATATTTAAACATTTAACATTAATAGTCAAACCTGCTTCATCCTTATGATTCCGTTGAATATGTTCTTTGCAGCTTTGATATGCCTCATTCATTTCCTCTATGGTTGTGCCAAATGGAACGGAATGATTGCAGTTCTCGAAACTGCACTCCATAAATGCTGTACTTGTACTGAAGTCTTTTGTCCAGATAAGCTTGGCACTAGCTCCTTCCGCTTCAACCAGTAAAGTTCCTTCTGAGGTTTTAGCACTTCCGCCCCTTGTTCGTGGCACGCTGACTGGGGCATTCAGACTTACGACTTGTTCTGTGATAGAAAAATATGTTATCGTTTAGTTGACGACTTATAAAGGTTTATAAATTATTTAGTTTTCCCCACCATCAGTATTTTCAGGATGAGCTTCAACTTTGATCATAGTGTGTTCCTCTTCAAACAATGGATCACCAAATTCCTGCTCCTCTGCGCCACTCCTGCTTTCTTCTTCAACCTCCAGGCTCATTATAGATTCACCAGTGACGCTCCGCTCAACCTCACGTGGAAGCTGATGTCTGCTATTTTCTTCCTCCGTTGGATTCCTTGCCGCCGACTTTCCATTATTTTCAGAACTGACGATCGGAGGAGTTGGGTTTGCAGCGGTATTTTTTCCAGCTAATCTTTCATTCATCTTCTTTAAGCGCAACTTGTTCCGGTAACCTTTTAAAGGAGGAAAACCATATTTATACTTAACCGATTATTAATAGTATAAGGACCAATGTGTTTAATTTACCCTCATAAATGACGCTCCTCAGGCTTCATTAAACGCTTTGCCATTAGCGTTTCGCAAGGATAGGGTCCCGCAAGTTAACGAATGACTTCCTCAATCAACTTTAGACTGCGATTTTGCTTTTGATCATTTCCATTTTGACATCACATTCCCACAACTCCTTTGATAGATTCTTGCATGATGCACAAAATGGAAACATTTCGCGACGGATCACTTTTGGAATGTCATTTTGATTTGGCATCATGTTTCTGCACAGGGTCATCAATTGGTTGGCTTCATCTTCCGAAAGTGGAGCATCTGATTCATTTCCAATTAGTTCCGATGGATCGCCACAAATTAAACAAGATTCATTGAGCATGTCTTGTTCACCATTCCGCGTATTGTCTAAGTGGTTTGATTTGATCCATGTTTATCATTTCCAAGCAGCGAGAAGCTCGATGTTGGAGAGGCTGTAAGTCGTCGACCGTACTAAAACTCTTGAGGTTCCGCTGAATCGCTGCGATGAGGCTCACTCCTTCTGATTGTCGATCTATCTCTTCCAGTCCGCTTCGCAAACGCCAGCGCCCTAGAAAGACAGTATCGTTGAGCTGTAATAACTTACACTTCATCATCTGAATCAACAAATCATCTAAGAGATCGTCCCTCCACTTTTCCCAAGTTTCAATCAGCTCAATCAGACTGGAGGTTTAATTCGACAAATCTTGAAGTCCACCTTCCCAAATCGATCCATGTAATCAAGTCTGGTAATCCTCGAAGAAATGTCGTCATTTTTAAACTTCACAAATACAACTGGATCCTCAGCAGGATAAGCTTTTGACAGCCAAATTAATATTTGAAGGTTGTAGAAGCCTCCTTCTTCGTTCTGAAGTTGCAGTACTCCACTCACAGTTAGGAGCCTTTCAGCAGTTCCATTGTTGTGGACAAACACGTTCAAAAATGGGTCCAAAGTGGGGAATCTTGCCGTTGCAGCCAGGATCTGGCTCGCGGTTTGTTCCACGTATTTGTAGTCATGATGCACAAGTTTAGCCGTGAGATCTTTTGAAGTTGTCGCCAGACGCCAGAATGTTCGAACTGAAGACGACGTCACTGTCAAATGGGAGTCAAATAGCCCATGAGCTATAAATCCAGGTGGAGTCCACTTGCTCAAGGCGATAATGAGGACATCAATGAGTTGGGCTAAATTGCAGGGTTCTTTAAGATTCTTGTTAACCTTGAGAAATAAACATCTCAGCTCAAAAATTCAACTTTTCCATGTACATCAATAACTTGACATTTTGTCTGGCCATCAATTGAGCTTCAATGTCGACCACCTTCTGGAAGCCTCTCAGCTGACTTGAATTTGTAAAGGAAGATTTCTGGGTCCTCTGATGGATATGATTTTGGCACCCAAATCACCACTCCAACTCGGTAGCTCTCACTTCCACGTTTAACTGGAATCGTTCCAGTAATTGACAGCAACTTGATCGGCGCTTCAACTCCGTTGTTGACTATAAAGTAGTTTGACTTCACCCGAAGTCTACCGTAATCTCGGAGGACTTGGACGACATCCTCATAAGTTTGATCCAGATCAGAATAGGAAAGGGCGAGCAGAATTTGTGCGACGTGGTTGGCTTCAGAATTCAAAGTCATTTTGACTCCAATTGAATTTCTAATTCCGTCTGCTTTTATTTCAGAAATATTGGTTAATGGATTTTTACAAAGAAAATCAATGTTGTGCTGTTGTTATTGTTGCTACTGATTGAGAAATTTGGATGAGTTTAATTTGGCGCCTCATTTGATGGCGGTGAAAAAGGAAATGCCATGGAAAGGTATGACGCTTTTGGTAGACAAAGGCCATGCAAGAACAAGTTCTTGTAGTTGTTCAATTCAGTTTTGGTAAATATCGTATAATGAATGCATTTTTAAAGAGGGGTAAACTTCTCTGTAATCTTTATAACTAATTACTTTTTTAAGTTTGAGATGAGTTTTTAAGATTTTGCAGTATTTAACCATTTGACACCAGTTGCAGTAATCAAAAATGACTTGTACAGAAATTTAGAATATTTAATCGCATTTTGCTGCCCGGTTTTAAATCTGATACATTTCTTGTAAAGTTTAATGAATAAAAAATAGTATGCTCAGGCCAGCCAGTCAATTTATTAACCTTTCTGCAGAAAATGTAGTCTATTTTTACCCCGATATTGACCATTATATTTATCATTATCTTTATTTCGATGTGTGAAATAATTCTATCAGGTCAGCAACTAGCTCTTCCTGTTTAATTGCCATTAGTTTTAATGAGGTTACTTCTTTACTCAACGACCTAACCAACTGCGATTCCGGGGATGTTTGTTTACTCAAAACTTTGTATGTCACGCCAACTACGATCGCCCCCAAAGTGAGAGCTGCAAATCCAAAGAAAACCTTGCGTAACCTCCGACCAGTTGGACCTGGCTGGTTTTGATGATCTTCTAATATTTTCTTAAGAGTTTCTTCACAGGAATTGCTCAGCTGCATTCGAAACTTTTGTAGAAATGTCTCATCTCCAGGCTTGTTGATTCCATCAAACTTTTCCAAAAGTTCCTGCAGTTTTTGATCATGGAAGCATTTCAACAAGGATTCCGACAAGTGAGAGGAATTATCGATGCTGAATGGGCGCAAGAAATTATGAAAATCGCTTTCATAAATTGCTGTCAGCATTTTGACGATGGTGTTTACAGTTTCCCTTGCTTTTCTTTCGTTTTTTTGGTTTTCTTCCAGGACTGATGATAAAACTATGTCCATTCCTGCAGTTAACGTTGGGAGCATTTCTGTGCCACCGCTTTCTCTGGCCTGTAAAATATTACTTGCTTTATTTCATTTTTCATATTGGAGGAAAATCTTATTTAGGCAGTTAGTTACCTTTTTATATCTTCTGCCATGTTCCTGATTACGCTCTCATTTTCACAAAAAGGAAGTTGGTTTTCCTGACCAGTAGAGTCAAGCAGCTCACCCAAACCAATTTTATTCAATTCCGCCTTAAACTGTAGCCTAAACTCTAAAACAAGCTTTTTCCCAGGATTCAAACGATCCATTCTGACTGTGGAAAGAAATGCCAAATTTTATAAAACTGAGGTTAAAATTACAAATTAAACAATATTACAGAATACAAGCGATATATTACTCCACAGCTCAAAATTATTTCATGGCAATTTGAGATAAGAATTTATTGTCACCGAATTCTGCTTGTTCAAAATTGGAACATGTTTCGGTGAACTCATGCACAAAACATGCAGTAAATTGATCTGTGATACAATCAAGCATAAATATAAATTACAAAACAACTTGCTTCCATTTCTCCATTTGCAATAAAATGCACATGCGGTTTGTACAGAAAGGTTGTTTATCTTATACAAGCCTGATTCACTATCGTTTTACATAAAAATTGTGTCGGAGATTGGTGTTATCAGACGTCAATATTTATTTTTGGTTTCAACGAAATGTCCAGCAATTGATAACTTGATTGTCGAGCAAAAGTTCCTTTGGATTTAATACCATGAATATCATACAGATTATTCTCATTCGACAATTTTACTTTGTGTATACCCGTAATAAATATAATCGAAACCCATTCATATAAAAAACTATTACCATCTCATTAAACTCAATATGTTGCGATTTTTTTTGCATCCAAATATTTCATGTCATTCTATCATCAAATCTTTCATGTATTACATTTTCCCACACCATATCTTTACGAACTGAATGAACAGAATCAATTACATTGAGACAGAAACAGTCGAAAGGTCGAAACGATCATAACTCGTAATGGGGTGTTCTATACCAGTACTGGAAAAGCCTTTTTCTTAAGCAATATAAAAATAACTCATTAAACCTTGGAACCAAGTGGTTTTAACTGTTTGTTGTTGTGGGTATCTCTTCTACCAATAAGGTGAATATTTTTAACTTAATAAAATCCAGTATTTATAGTCATTCGTATGAAAGTAATACTTATATCAAAGTTGATTTCATGAAGTTATGGTACAATTGGTACACGACACTAAAATTATGGAGAGACACGATATTTTAATTGCAAAATATAACAGCCTTACTCTGGAGGGTTATGTTGGTGCAGTATTTTCAACACGCTTAATTTAACAATTTATTGTATTGTGCATTCTTGAAAACTGACAGGGAAAAAAACGTAAAAACAGCATCTAAATTTCAGACAGATTTTATTCTGGATATTTATTGCATTATGTATTGATTCATTTTTGTATGATTGTTTCCATCTCATAGAAAAATGGTATGAAATGAGTGAAAAAAACTCAACTTGTAAAACTGTTTTTTATTTGCTCATCAGTGAAACAATAAATGCAACCGCTATTCACTATTTTTACGAATTGAACTAAGCTAATTAATTCAATTCGACAACTAATTTGATTATCTACTTTATAAGTTGAAAAAGTTGTAATTCTGGTGTTACTAACTTCAATGCATTACTTCTTATTAATGGTGTGAATATATTTAACGAGAATATTTAAAATTTAGTCAGATTGTGGTAGTGGTATGTTACTAGTTCATCATGAGGAGGCTGACCGTTTGATCTACACAAAAGCTCAACAAATTCAGTGGGCTAAGTTCATCCACAAAATTGTTGTAGGCCAATGTAGCATTTTGAGTGGTGAAATGGAACTTGTGAAACGTACAAACCATTTCCTTTGTTTACGTACCTCTATATTTAACATTAGAGCCGTGTTCACTTGTGCAATGTATATTTCTAGACTCCGTATAAAGTCTAGAAAGCATAGTAGTATACAATCCTATGAGCAGAATTGCATTAAATCCACTGAAAACAAACAAAATCAGCTCGGGCAAAGATGTATTCACCCCTAACGAAATTAGAGAGTATAGGCTGACTATGGTACCACTTATAGCTAAACAAAGTACCCCAAATATTAGTTCGTTTTGCTGCGCCACATTGTAGTACCTGTTTAAAACTTGAACCTGTCTGTAGTAAACCAAATGTTTACTTGATTTCTTGGGAACTACTTCTAAAAGCGTCTTAATATATAGTTCATACCGCCGCATGCAATATGCTGGTAGTAAAGAGAAGCACAGGGTATATAAGATCCAGATTCCACTCCCGTCAACAATGACCCAAAAACCATATGCACAGTAAATCGTAAGTTGAATTGATGCAGTAAAAGTCCATGAGTTCGGCTCCGGATTATAACATTCTGGTATTGTAAAATACCCGACGGCAATGGAATTGCAGCGCATAATCAACATTAATACTGAATGACAAAGGGCAATCATTACAGGAAAGATGAGCCCGCATGAGACGAGGAATTTTAGAAGTCGAACCTCAATATCTGCACCAGCTAGGCTTAAACTACTTATACCTGAAACATATTACATATTTAAATGCGTCAGACATTTTGTATAAAAATTTATCTTGTTAAAATAATTACCTTTCTTATGAGTCTTCTCAAAACGCAGGAATAAATTCCAATACTCAATGAAGAATTCTCGTTTTTTGCAAACCATATATTTGGTAAAACAAAACGTGGAACCTGCTAGAGCAAATAGTATGCTCTCTAATGTAACGACCAACTGTTCAGGGCTTCTTTGTATAAATAGCTGGCCCCAAGCAGTTGTAACGAAAAAAACAAAAAGTTTTATTTTAATTTGTTCCCGTTTAACTGATTTTGCACTGTTGGGAATCAGTGTTTGGAAAGTGGAAAATTTTAATGACGATGTTCCAAAAATCTTTTGTGCGGAGAAGAACCATTTTACGTATTGTACAAAGTTTTCTTGTAGAAGCATTGTGGTTTTTTATACTACTATTGTGTCTGAAAATGCAACTGTTTGTTGAAAGCTTGGTTGATGAAGAAGGAGTGACCTGAAATGTGATATGCGACTGAAGGATTTCTATGCACTTTATGGAGGTTTGGACAATTATACAAGGTCTGCTTTTAAATTCAACATAGTTGTTTTTCACAATCAACCTAATTTGCTCATCATTTATTTTTTACTTTTTGACAAAACCGCGACACATATTCTTGTGACGGTTGCATTAAACCTTTGTATCTGCATTCCAACGCCGAGGAATGCAAAGCTTCAAAATGCCACATTGAACATTCTGATATGTTCAATGATTTGGATTTGCTTGAGTTGGGTAGTTATGTCCGCTAAAGGTGTCATTAATACTTTATGACACAACTAGGAAGCCGCTGGAACACGGAATTAAACATCTTTTTCTCTCCACGAGCTAGAAATTATTTATTATTTGCATTAGGTTTCAACATAACCTTGGATAACGAGAAATGTATCTTTTTCCAATCTGTCGTGTTTATGCTCAAATAAAAAAAACAGTATTAACGAAAGCAAAATGAACAACTTCGATCAGCATTGCAATTAGAATGTTTCCATGTTCCAAAATAATTTTGAGTCGCCGATATTTTTCAATCCGTCCAATATTGCCAAACGTGCTTCATTAAAAATTGCAACATTTGTGTAGACTTGTCAGTTTCCAAACTAGTTTTTAAAAATCGTACAAATTGTTTGTAATAAAGATCTTGATAGCGGGGACACGAAAAATGACTCTGACTCTGGACAAAAACATGTTTTATTTATGAGTTCAACAGTCCCGGAGTAAAACAAGTTTTACTGTTTTGTACTAGGTTCCAAAATAAATTCTTGTGAAAATAAATGTTCGAAATCCGCTAAAGATGCAAGTTTGAAAAGCATATGAATACCTATTCGCTGAGGGGGGAATCTTCTTTCCAGTTACCATAAATGTACATAAAATCCCGTTTTTTGCCATATGACAAAAACATAAAATTTGGTTTGTACAAGTGAATTGTTTTTTATTGCTACTAACACGAGTTAAGCCCTACTTGGTTTATTTTTTTATTTTGCCGGGGCATATTGCGATTTGAAAACTGAGAACAAGCTGGAAACCTACTCTACGGCTAATTCGGAATGCGCTCTTCCCCGTGGTGCTGGGTTGTTTGGAATGTGTCAGTACAAATCGGGATGGAAGCGTAATAAACAAAATGTTTGCGTGGTAATTAAATAAATTGTATTTTCTGAAGAAAGGATGTACTACATCCAATTACACAATCAATGCTAAATGTTAGGTATGGGGCTTATTTAGTTGCTGAGGTGACCGCAGCAATTTATAAATTTGTGTAAATATTTAAGTCTTTGATTAGCAACTAAAATATGCAAAATAAAAGAACAAAATCAACTTGAATATGTAAACCTCATATTTAGTCATTTATCAATTAAAAGTTTACTCCCAAAATGTTCATCGTTTCAAAGACGCTCTTCTCGCTTCTTACCTGTTTCTTCTACACAGTCATCATCCTATTTGTCATTTCCAGTCCTTACTTTACCAATGGTGATTGTTTTTATTAAAATTATGTTAATTTTTTTAAATATGCCAATTTTAATATTATGTCATATCACAGGTTCTCACGGTTCTGGTGTTCTAATGTGCTTTCGATGCTTCATGTCGAAAAGTGAATGTGATGGTAACAACGCTGGAGCCCCAGAACCTGCTGCTGAAGACGGCTACTGCTACGTGGAGACACTTGAGAGTTATGCTACCGGGAAAATTCGGACCTTCAGGGGCTCTGCGGTACAACCCGTGAATATTAACTATACAGTCGCCAACTCCTGCCGAAAAATTCCCGGAAGTCCAACCTATCCCGCGAAGGAATACAACTATACCGAGTGTCGTTGCAATCATGAGGATCTATGCAACAAGGGTCAGATCAAAGCACCCACCTGTACACTACGACTACGCCTACAACAGCGCCTGAACCTACAACACTTCCACCTGACCCTGTGAAGGTTGTGAGGGCGCGTGGGAGCGGGAGTTTCAAATTTGTTCCGCAGTTGTGGCTCCTTGTGATTATGATGGTGGGATTGATTTTTATGCCATGTAAAATTAATTATGAATGGTAAACTTCAATAAAATATTAATTGACTTAAAAACAATTTTTTTTGCATATTTTAAAGTTTTCATGCGTTAGAAAAGCTAAATATTGGTTAGATTTCGTCACAAACTTCCATAAAAAATTAAACAGTATGTTTAGCGACTAAAACTAGCGACTGAAGTTTTCTCTAAAATCGCATAGGCATTATATTGTATAATACAGGGGAGGATGTGAGATAGAAGAGCTCCACAGTTTTACTGACGATGATGGAATAGATCTCAAAAATGGCAGGTGGCAGCATTGAGTCGATGTTGTGACGATTACGATACTCTTTTATGTCGCCCAAGGTATTCATTGTGCCACCTCAACCACGAGTTCTGAAATTGCTGATGATGGAATACAGTTTTGCCAGTGCATGAAGGACTGTTAACAGTGGACTATTACTGCTACCAAACGGGAAAATATTACAATCATGAAACAAATTATTGTTGTGGCTTTTATTGTATTTAATCGGAAACCTTGAATGTATCCTTTCCCGTGGTAAATGGACAGGTTTACCTGGAATGTATAAATGTAAATTAGGATAAAAATGTAATGTAAAACGTTTAAAATCCCACTACAAAATAAACTATATGTAAGTATTTAGTTGCCAAACTTACTATCGAACTAGTTGCTGAGGTAACACGACCAATTTTTATTCGATTTTTGTAAATATTAAATTATTAAGTTAATAAATAAAACATCATCAGTTGAACAAAAACCAAATCAACTTAAATTCGTCAACCTCATGTGTTGTCTTTTATCGACTGAATTTCACTCGCAAAATGTTCACCGTTTTAAAGACGCTCTTTTCGCTTTTTACCTGTATCTTCTACACAGTTATCATCCTGTTTGTCATTTGCGGACCTTACTTTGCCAATGGTGACCGTTTTTCCTAAGAAAATTACTCTAACCTTTTTTGTTAGAATAAATTTTAAAATTATCTGTTTTAAAAACTCTTTTCACAGGTTCTCACGGTTCTGGTGTTTTAATGTGCTATCGATGCTTCGGGCAAAACGATAAATGTGGCGATAACAACGCTGGAGCCTCAGAAGCCGCTCCTAAAGATGGCTACTGCTATGTCCGAACAGCTAAAAGTTACACTACCGGGCTTATCCAGATCTTCCGGAGCACTGGGCTGGAATCCGTAAATATCAACTACACAGTGGCCAACTCTTGCCAAAAGCTTCCCGGGAACGCAGACTTTCCCGAGTCGGAATACAACTATACCGAATGCCGGTGCAATCATGAGAATGATGCAACAAGGGCGATATCAAGCCACCACCAGGACCTACTACAACTACACCTGAACCTATAGCACCTCCGCCTGCTTTTGTGAAGATTGTGAGGGCTCGTGGAGTGGAAGTTTGAAATTGGGGGGGGTTCTTGGTCATCCTTGTGGTTATGATAGTGGGAAGGAGTTTTACTCCCTGCAAAATCAAAATGAATTGTAAACTTCAATAAAATATCAATATTACTGAATACAAACCCAACTTATTTGTTTTTGCATATTTATTTATCATGAGTCAAGGAAACATTAAAATTTCAAGATGAACTTGCAAAAAAAATATTTTTAGCGACTAAAAATATTTCTATTGATGATTTGTTTTTACTTTTCTACTGGGTAATATTGTTTTAAAATTCATGTTTTAAATTCATGAATAGGATGGTTGACAATCCCGTTCCTGACTGGGGTTCGCTTCCGGTAATTCCTACCAAAACCTCTCTTGTCCTGAATATTTATTTTTATCAGTTAACTCAAGAATTCAATGCGAAATTTGCAATTCTTAACAGGTCCTTTGTTGGATTAGAATTTTCCATTATGCTTGGAAACCCGACGAGCTCAATCTGCTCTCCAGTCTCTTCCCTGAAGTACGAAGAATTCTACAAGGTTCTGGATTCCTGCTGGAAGAGGCAAGCAACATTACCACTTCCTTAAGAAATAGAATAGAATTAACGATTGATATTGATTTAATTTTTCTTCAGATGGACCGATTCAGTTGGGGAAACAGGAAGGAATATGCCACCAATAGCCTTCAAAGACGGTTGATTAGCCATCGCGTGAAATCTCAAGTGGAGCTCAACTACACTAAATTTTGGTTGGGTCAAGATGTCGTCAATTTTGTAGCACCCAGTCCATACCAGTTTGTGGATGGAAATAAAATACAGCAATTTTTTGAGCATTTCTCACATCCCCCCAAAATTCGATTTCCTTTCATCGTTCCAATTTGCCAAGTGACCCCTTCTACCAGCGTCTCCGACTACGGGAAAGCTATTCAACTCCTCTCAACCTTTGGCTTTGGCATCCTCCACGCAGATCTCGGGCTGGATGTGGAGCACTCGTCCACAACGCCGCAAAAAGGCTTGGAAATTCTACGCGAGATGCTCTCCCACGTGAGAAATGTGGAGTCCTTGTCAATTTCAATGAAACTTGTTCCCCACGTCTTGGGGAAGGTTCCAACAAACCGTTTCCGGATTGCCCAACCTCTCAAACCTAACGTGAAGAAGCTCTCTTCCGAACTAGAAGCCAGACATGAGTTAATAGCTCCCCTGATCTCTTCCCTGCTCTCCAGTTATGGGAGTCAAATCTCCAAGTTTCTGTGTGGTGTCCAGGCATTCCAAGCTGGGCTCGAGGTGGAAATGTGGGATCTCCTCGAAAACTTGGAATCTTGTCGGATCGACCTGAACACCAATGATTACACAGACGAGCCTTCAAGCCTGGAACAATATGGTTGAGACTCTCGCCAAAGTCAGGTGGTCTCGGCTGAAGGAGCTCACCCTGAAGTTCTGCTATTACAACAGAAGTCCATTCACTTCTGGCCTGATGAAAGCAATCGGAAACTTTCGAGACTCGCTCCAAACCCTGTGTCTAGATGGAATCCCCAAAAACCTCCGTTCCTCCGGAGAGCTACCACCTGTGGAGCTTCCCAAAGTTAAGATGTTTTCCATCCGCCAATGCAACTCCGGGTTCGAAACATTTCCTCCAAATATGTGGAATCTTTTCGCTACCCAAACCCCAAACCTGAAGGAGCTCTACTTTATCCTCGATGACGGAATGCATGCTGATATCGAAAAACCGGAATTCTACTTCGAAATTTTTACCCAACTGGAAGCACTATATCTTAAGAGAATTGATGGACTTTTGCTCCAATCTTTTCATAGAGATTTTGATAATAATTAGTGTTTATTTTTCAATAAAAATTCATGGTAACTTTTCAAATACAAATTAATGAAATACAAATTATTTTAAAGTAAATATCATATTGGTCTTGCTCGCATATTCGAGTTGATATCCTCGATGTTTCATTATCTTTGGAAAGTCCAGACGTTTGAGGGATGGCCAGTGTGAATGGTCCACAGCGATAACCTAAAAGCATGAAAAACGGGCTTTAGGAGATAAAAAATAAAGGGATTTAATTGCATTTTCATTCCGTACCATAATCGGAAGCAGGGAAAAGGGATACCCCTCCAAAATCTTGAACTCTCTCCCCTCCACATCGAGAACGAGGAGGTCCACAACTTTGACCTTGGAGTCATTCACAGCCTTGACTAAACTGTAAAGGGAAAAGCACTCGAGGTCCTTCTCGAAATGAACGTTGTCTCCAATATTTTGAATCCCAGCTTGAGCCAACAGTCCCATCCCTCTGATCATAAAGTTGGACATCTGGTTCCGAGGAAGGGAGATATGCTTTGCCTTTAAATATACTTGATCCGTGAGACAAACATCAGCAATCCAACTCCTTCTCCGCTTTGATTTGAGCTGGGGAACGAGTTTCGGCGAGGCTTCAACTAGGAGTCCACTCCATCCGTGGAATCGCGAGGTCCAAAGTATGGCTGAGGTATTGACCATCCGCTGCTCCAGCTTCGATGAAGAAACCACCGCTGGTCACGTTGCGAGCTCGGTGCTTCCGCAAGACGATTCGCATCAGGAGGTCGTGGAACTTGGAGTGATCGGGGTGGTCGGAGGAGGAGTCATTTGTCAAGTTGTAAAGGACACTTCGATTGGCAGGTGGAGTCAGGTGATACTTCCGAATTCGGGAGAGTAAAGTTGAATTCTCAAAAACCGCCTTGTAGTGATCCAACTCAGAGACAGGTGCTTTGGAGCCGTTGGGTGGAGATGATTGATTTTGGTGTGGGATTATTATTCCGATTTCTGAAGAGCTCCGGGACCGAATCCAGATTAGCCAGAGGATCCCGAGGAGTAATAGAATGGCTCGTTGCTGGTGACGCCTGCCCATGATAACTGAGGATTACTGTTCAAAACAGGTTCAAAAAACGGAGATGTTCATTGAAGCTCGGTTTAGCTGCGTGAATTTATGTAAATACAGCTGGTTTTCAGATCATTTGTTGGCGTATTCATTCATATAGAGTGTCATCGAGCCATTGAGTAAAAACAAACCCCGCCAAGTTTAAATTATTGTAAAAGCACTTGAGAACAGGATAGTGCTTTTGGGTTTGTTCTAGACAGTTAACCTATTGCAAATAATTAATAACCTTTCCAATGCAGTGGCGGACAAGTAGGAGGGGCAGGGGGTCGTAGGGGACAAAACTAACTACCTAAAAGCTATATAGCGTTATAAAATAGTATGTTATATAAAATCTTCGTACTTTTTCACTCCTTTTAAAAGTTTCTAGTAGATTAATAGCAACCGGCTTATGAGGCATTTACCAGAAATGTATTGCCAAATAAACTTCGTCAAATAATAATACTGAATAATTTAAATTGCGTGCTGTTGAGATAAAGACACTTGTCTGGTTTTCAACCAATCGCAATAAATATGTGTGTTATACACAGGTATTAGCAAAATTAAAACGCAAGTTCTGTTTAAGACCCAGACAGAAAAAAAACATTAAAATATTTTGACGGAGGTTTCGTCCAATTGGGCCATAATTTTATAGGGTTTACCGTCAGTACTCTGCCACACTTTAGAAGGAACACGCTAGCTGCAAACAAATAAATTACCAAATTAAAAATCCTTATATCAAACAGTTTCCTAGAGTTTTTGCCCTTATTTCTCGGAAATTAAGACGAAGCAAATATTAAGTTAAGTCAGTGTTTATACGGCAGCAATATTATATATCTAAATGGCACCAGTTGTCAAGAAGTTCCTTATGCAAACATTAGGAACTCATGAAACCAGGCACAAATAGCTGTTTCCAAAATTACACATTAAAGAAGCATTTTAAGGGAACAACCCCGGAAGACAAATATTTTTTTAAAATTGTAAATTACAAACACGAAGTTTAAATAAACAATATTATAAAATGTGTCAAAACCACATAATAACCTTAAGTTTAACCACATTTTATTGATTTGTTTCTGCCATGGACATGATTTACTAATGGTTCCGTTTATAAGCTCATGGAAGCTGTTAACATTCCACTGGAAGATTTAGATCAAAGCTTTTACCTTCGCTCAGGAATGCAATTCAAAACGACAATTGAAAAACTTTCATCAAATTCTTTCCCGTTCAAAAACTGTTTCGCTTCACGGTCTCAAACTTTAGAGGAAAAATCTACTGCCAACCGACACCTCCGTTTATATTACGGCAACCGCGAACTGGCATTTGGGTTGAGTCGATGGGAAGTGGAAGCACAGACCCAACTTGATTCTTGTACCAAAAGGTACGAAACCCAGACAAAATTCGTCTGCAGTTTACGGAACTCCATGTGAACTTTCGGACTTCTTTTCGTGGTGATGGCTACCTGAGCCCTTGTCTGATGCTGAAATTTCCCAATTTTGTGTCAAAATTAAAAACATTAAATTGTCAAATTAACATTGGTATATATCCACAGGAGTATCACTTCATTTCAACTTGGGATCTAAAAAGCCCCAACGGTACAAACATACGATTGGATATTGCATGGTTTTGGTCGATCCAATTCGCATAAATTGGAAATATTTCATATGCAACCGTCCGCTCACCTCTAAAACATTCTAATATTTGAGGAGACATACCGCAAAGCGTAATGAAAACTCAATTAAAATCTTGGCTTCAGAGCTGGATGGACAGTGTTAAATTACGGAAGATATTTAATAACAAAGGATTTGTTTATTTTTCTTGAAACCAATGGAAGAAAATCCTCAGCAAATTTCAGCTTACGGAATTGTATTCGAAGTGTTGTATACAATTGACTTAGGAGCATCGGACAAATCATCCTTTTAAATCTCCAATCACTTGAAAACCAATTTTGAAAATGACGGTTGAAGCCATTCTTTCTGTTATATATTTCTGAGTCTATTGACGGTAAATGCCAAAACAATAAAATATGGATTTTTACTGCATTGCTTTTTTATGCTTCTGCCCTCTTCATAGTCCATGTTATCATCATTACTGTACCAGGAAACGATAGGTTTTGCGTGATAACTCTCAATTTTAGAAAGTATGGCTTCAACCGTCATTTTCCAAAATTGGTTTTCAAGTGATTGGAGATTTAAAAAGGATGATTTGTCCGATGCTCCTAAGTCAATTGTTACAACACTTTCGAATACAATCGTAAGCTGAAATTTGCTGAGGATTTCTTTCATTGTTTCAAAGAAAAATAAACAAATCCTTTGTTATTAAATATCTTCCGTAATTAACACTGTCCATCCAGCTCTGAAGCCAAGATTTTAATTGAGTTTCATTACGCTTGCGGTATGTCTCCTCAAATATTAGAATGTTTAGAGGTTGAGCGGACGGTTTGCATATGAAATATTTCCCAATTTATCGGAATTGGTCGACCAAAACCATGCAAATATCCCAATCGTATGTTTGTACCGTTGGGGCTTTTTAGATCCCAAGTTGAAATGAAGTGATACTCCTGTGGATATATACCAATGTTAATTTGACAATTTAATGTTTTATTTTGACACAAAATTTGGAAATTTCAGCATCAGACAAGGGCTCAGGTAACCATCACCACCGAAAAAGAAGTCCGAAAGTTCACATGGAGTTCCGTAAACTGCAGACGAATTTTGTCTGGGTTTCGTACCTTTTGTACAAGAATCAAGTTGGTCTGTGCCTTCCACACCCATCGGACTCAACCCAAATTGCCAGTTCGGGTTGCCGTAATATAAACGGAGTGTCGTTGGCATAATTTATTCCTCTAAAGTTTGAGACGTGAACGAACAGTTTTTGAACGGGGAAAGAATTTGATGAAGTTTTCAATTGCGTTTGAATTGCATCCTGAGCTGAAGGTAAAAAGCTTTGATCTAAATCTTCCAGTGGAATGTTAACAGCTTCCATGAGCTTATAAACGGAACCAATTAGTAAATCATGTCCATGGCAGAAACAAATCAATAAAAATGTGGTTAAACTTAAGGTTATTATGTGGTTTTGACACATTTTATAATATTGTTTAAAGTTTAAACTTCGTGTTTTAGTAATTTACAATTTAAAAAAATATTTGTCTTCCGGGGTTGGTTCCCTTAAAATGCTTCTATAATGTGTAATTTTGGAAACAGCTATTTGTGCCTGGTTTTCATGATTCCTAATGTTTGCATAAGGAACTTCTTGACAACTGGTGCCATTTAGATATATAATATTTCCGTCGTATATTTCATATATTTGCTTCTTCTTAATTTCCGAGAAATAAGGAAAAAGCTCTAAGAAACTGCTTGGTATAAGGATTTTAATTTGTAATTTATTTGTTTGCAGCTAGCGTGTTCCTTCTAAAGTGTGGCAGAGTACTGACGGTAAACCCTATAAAATTTATGGCCCAATTGGACGAAACCTCCGTGAAAATATTTTTAATGTTTTTTTTTTTTCTGTCTGGGTCTTAAACAGAACTTGCGTTTTAATTTTGCTAATACCTGTGTATAACACACATATTATTGGCGATTGTTGAAACCAGACAAGTGTCTTTTTCAAACAGCACGCAATTTAAATTATTCAGTATTATTTGACGAAGTTTATTTGGCAATACATTTCTGGTAAATGCCTTCATAAAGCCGGTTGCTATTAATCTACTAGAAACTTTTAAAAAGGAGTGAAAAAAGTACGAAGATTTATATAACATACTATTTATAACGCTATATAGCTTTTTAGGTAGTTAGTTTTGTCCCTACGACCCCCTGCCCTCCTACTTGTCCGCCACTGCAATGGAAAGTTATTAATTATTTGCAATAGGTTAACTGTCTAGAACAAACCCAAAAGCACTATCATGTTCTCAGTGCTTTTACAATAATTAACTTGGCGGGTTTGTTACTCAATGGCTGCGATGACACTCTTATATGAATGAATACGCCAACAAATGATCTGAAAACGCAGCTGTATTTACATAAATTCACGCAGCTAAACCGAGCTTCAATGAACATCTCCGTTTTTTGAACCTGTTTTGAACAGTAATCCTCAGTTATCATGGGCAGGCGTCACCAGCAACGAGCCATTCTGTTACTCCTCGGGATCTTCTGGCTAATCTGGATTCGTCCCGGAGCTCTTCAGAAATCGAATAATATCCCACACCAAAATCAATCATCTCCCCCAACGGCTCCAAGCACCTGTCCTCTGAGTTGGATCTCTACAAGGCGGTTTTTGAGAACTCAACTTTACTCTCCCGAATTCGAGTATCACCTGACTCCACCTGCCAATCGAATGTCCTTTACAACTTGACAAATGACTCCACCCTCCGACCACCCCGATCACTCCAAGTTCCACGACCTCCTGATGCGAATCGTCTTGCGGAAGCAGCACCGAGCTCGCAACGTGACCAGCGGTGGTTCTCATCGAAGCTGAGCAGCGATGGTCAATACCTCAGCCATACTTTGGACCTCGAGCG
>LJIJ01003300.1:0-19837 GCA_001718145.1 Orchesella cincta | reverse complement strand
ATTAGTAACTATACTCTGATGTCTAAAGTGATTTTTCCTTTATGATGATTGTGAATAGGACATAATAATGCATAAGTCTACTATATTTATAAGATGATCATTTGCTTTTATAATTAATATGTGTCATTATAATTTCTACTATCTTTGCTTCTTATACTAATGTATGTAAGTGTATAAATGTCACATTAGTGTAACTACCTTTCGAGGAATCTAATTGACAATAAATGAATATTATTATTATTATTATTATTATTAGATTTTAACATTAACGTGGTTCCACTCTTTCTGAATCTCGTTAACTGTATCAAAATTAGATACAGTTTGCATTTGACAAGTGGAAGACTCTTCCAGCATGAGAGGTGCTTCAATCACAAGGTTTTCAACCTTTATTGCTAGAGACGGAGGAAGAGATAGGGAATCTGTGGAACCTTCTATTGTTCCCAAACCTGCAGCAAGAGCCATTTCCAGGTAGCCAGCACCAGGAAATATAATGTTGCTCCCGATGCAATGATCTTTAAGTATTCTAGACTCCCTTGAGGTTTCAACCCGCTTTGGAATATTTTTGCACCGGAAGCATTTGGAATAACAGATCCGATAAGGGGGTGAATTGAGACTCCACTCGTGGACAACAACTCTGGCCAAAACTTTTTCCCAATGAATGGGTAATGAGGGAGACTGACAATCTTGTGCTCTTCAAACTGGTGGAAGCCTTCCCAATCAACATTCATTCCTTTCACGTATAATTTACCAAGCGTGTTAAGAATTGTCTGCCACTCATTCTCGTTTTTCTTGAGTGAAGGTAAGCATGTTAGCTGGAACTTTGTCTCATTGTTCATCATTGTTAATGCTGATAGAACTGGCTGTGGTCCGATTTCAATAAACGTTTTGCATCCCAATTCTACTGCTTTTCTGCTCGCTTCAAGGAATAACACTTTTTCTCTCGTGTGCTGCACCCAGTATTCTCATCAATGGGCTCATCATCGCAACCAATTTGCCTCTCACGCTGAAATGATTGACAATTGGATTTGGAATTATTTTGTATTTTTACAGTTTCTATTACATTTCTGTAGGCATCCAGCATGGGATCCATGTGCTTTGAATGGAATGCGTGTGTGGATTCCAGTACAACACATTTTAAATCTGCTTTTTTGCAATATTCTGAAAATTCCAGAACAACTTCAGTGTCTCCAGCCACAACCGTTTGCTCACGGGAGTTGATAGCAGCATAGTCCAGTTTTCTTCCGAATTTGCTCATGAGGGTGTCAAACGTCTGCTTATCACACTTGATCACCAGCATTTTTCCGCGGCAGTTGGTCAATGAGTCGACTTCTCTCGGCTACCAGCTTCAGAGCATCTTCAACGTCAATATTCCTGCAGCAACTGCTGCTGCAAATTCCCAAACTGTGCCAAGAACAAAGTCGGGTTTTACTCCCCAGGATTCCCATAATTTTAAGAGTGCGTACTCCACACAGAATATAGATGTTTGGCTATAAAGCGTTCGGCTTGTTTCACCCCCTGATGATTTCCAAGATTTGGGCTATGTCAATGTTGTACTGGTTTTTGAGAATAGATTCGCAGTATTCAAAATGCATTCGGAAAATTGTGAAGCCTTGGCCAGTGAATAGGAAACAGATCTTTCCAGTGACATTTTCTGAAGATTTTCGCCTTTTAGGAACTTTTTCCTCGTAGATTCTTCATTATTTCTTCCTTACTTTTTCCAATTAATGGCTCTTTGACTGAAGTCAGTTCTCCCGGTGTTTGCAGTGTATGATAAATCTTTTAAATCGCAGGGAGTTTTAGTCATCAAATTCTCATAGTTTTCTAATAAACTGTCCAGAGCTTCTTCAGTTTTTGCGGAAATTTTCATGATCTCCAACGGCCGTTTGAGCATGTTGGGGCACTTGAGAAATTGATTGGAACTTCTGGGACTCTCGAGTATGCAAGTGTGAGTCTGTTCCGTTATTCCAAACGAGCTGACGCCAGCAAATCTCGGTTGTCCCGGAATTTTCCTCCACTCCACAGCTTTCAAAGGGATTTTTGCTGGCACTGCATTCAAATCAAATGGCAGGGTTGAGCTCTTCAAAATTTCTGTGCGCTGGAATAATCTCATGTTGCAAGGCCAAAACAACCTTCATAATTCCCGTGATTCCCGAGCAGGATTCAGTGTCCCACATTTGTCTTCACAGAGCCAATTAGAAGCGGTTCCTTGGCGGTCTTGAGTGGTATGCTTCGCAATAGCTGAAACTTCAATGGGATCTCCAACAACAGTTCCAGTTCCATGTGCTTCCACATAGGAAATGAGACTGGGATCGACTCCCGAGTCAGCTAAAGCTTGTTTCATGCAAGCGCTTCTGAATGGACGGGGTGTTCCCATGCTTTTGCTTGCCCTTCTTGAGAGACTCCAGTACCTCTCACAAGTGCCCAAATCCTATCTCCATCTTTAACCGCGTCAGAAAGTCTCTTGAGAACGAGAACGCCAACCCCCTCAGCTCTTGCAAAGCCATTTGCCGTCTTACAAAATGTTTTGCAGTGACCATCAGGTGACAAAGCCATTGGCATTTTTGTATTGTCAAATGGGTCAAACATGAGGTTAACACCGCAAGCGAGAGCCAACCTACTACTCTCACCATTTTGGGAGAGCTCGGCAAGCCAAGTGCACAGCTACCATAGATGCAGTGGCGTAGCTAGGTTGCGTACGGCCTGGACGAGAATACGACACAATATTTTGTTAATTAAAATGGTATGGAAAGACTTGAACAAATGAATAAGCATGTCAACGTTGTAACTGTTTAACTGCATTAAATTAGATTGCTTTTTTTTCTAACTAAATATTTTATTTCGTAACAAGATCAATATTTACATAACCGGAGTTTAAAGAGACTAGAAATTAATGTACAAAAGCTAAACGGTGACCCGTCGGCACTTTGCTGAAACGAACTTTTTAATTAGCCTCATCAAACGAAACGTTTGCAACGTGCTTACACTCAATCGATAATATGGCTAAGTTGGTGAGTCTTTCCTGTCCATCGTAGAACGGAGGTAGTTTTTAATTAATTTTAGCTTCGAGAAAGCACGCGTTTCATTCGAAGCCGACTGGTTGCAGGTAAGCACAAGAATATGCGCAGAGCAGTGACAAATTACAAAGGAACTCTCTGTACTCCTTTGCTGACAATATCTTCAAAATATCGAGAGGCGTGGTTTTGCGACTTCCTTGCCCTTAAGAAAACTTTCCACCGTCCGTTTAGAATTCCAACTTCGTTTAACATCGCCGGTCCCTGAAGATCAGACGAATACTTCATGACTAAATCCACTAGCGTAGCAACGGGGGTCCCAGGGGGACCCCCGGGTCCAGGCCGGAGCAAGACGGGGCCAAAATTCTGATACAGCCATGAGATGGTTATGAAATCATTAGTACTAAAATCCAAATTGGTTTCTTGTTTTCGTATTTTTGTCCATGTAATGTAATGTTTTCAGTGGTACAAATATAATATGGAGGTATCTGCTATATAAAAGACAAAGCATTTCAATTTTTGTCGCTACCAATTATTCATAAATTCATATGAGTCGACATCTAGCATGTATAACTCCAACGCCATTTTTACGATCAAGAGACATTCTTTCTCGTGATATTTTATTGTGATGTGGTTGAGGAGGCATGTTTACAATTTGGTTGGTGTTGATGTTCCCTTTGCATTGCTCATTGTTGATCTGCTTTTATAATTTACCCAGAGTTGAATTAAACTATTTGTAGCACAGTAACCAGTACTCAAGTCAATAGTTATCATTGATATGGGGGGTCGAAGGTTAGGTGAGCAGAAAACCAGTGGCCGTCCAAAAAGAAGCTTCTGGCTACGACAAAATTCGAAAACGAAGACTTCAAGAAGCAGCTAACTCCAAGCAGGCATTTGATCTCACAAATTATTGTAAAATACCGCGAGGTGAGTTGGTTTTAGCTTTAGCTTTAAAATTTAGATGATGTGCGCATTATTAAATTGTTGTCACTCAGTTTGATTAAATTTATTGGGTTTTATTTCACTAGATGACTCGCGTACTGTCACTAACAGATCACTGGTTTTAGAACCTTCCAATAAAAGTAGAGCCTTAGACACCCAACTGGAAACGGACCGTGCCCAATCCAAATCTGCAGGATTGTCGTCATCGGGTCAGGTCACGTCTAATAGTGACTCAGAAGAGCGTCAGGAAAGTTTTGTACCTTTCCGACATCATGAAAATTTCCAGCAGATTATGAGCTCCGACGTGAGCACACCAGTGCCAAAGCTCACTAACTACATGGCAGTCGCAATTCAAAAAGTGGTAGCTCCAGGTAACCATGGATCCGTTGTGTCAAAAGTAGAAGTTTCGAAGAAAGTGCCAGAAACGCTACTGGCATTTGATAGTGATTCTACATCGACTGGTTCGTCAAAACTAAAAACGAACCGAGAACCAAGAACCAAATCCCAATTTTTCTAAATTAAAATTTTAGTTGGTTTTTTTACAGATCTCGCAAACTTGACTACGCAGATCCTTCCACCTGGCCATTTCCTGTGTCACAAATTTTAAAAGAATCATTGATCGAAAAAGGTCCTGTTCAAAATGTGCTGGATTCCTACCAAAGAAAGATGGACGAGCGTTTCACAAATCACACTTTTTAGAAAATAGTGGGGCTGGTAAAACAAATGGAAACCGAGATTGGCTGATGTACTCAGAGACAACTAATAGTTTATTCTGCTTTCCCTGCTGTCTATTCTCCAAGCGAAGTTCACTTACTCCATTTTCAAACTATGGATTGTCCAGTGTAGGTTTTACCAATTTTGGCAAGAGTCGACTTAAAAGCATGAAGAAAGTCAACAGCATTTTGCAGCTAAAATTGCATGGAACGACTTCGTTAAGTCCAGCACATCACAATCATCTCTGAACTCGGAAGCAAAAACAGCTTTCAAGGTTGAAGTCTCCTTCTGGAAACAGGTTTTGCAAAGTATTCTGGAGGTCACTTTGTTTTTGGCGAAAAACAACCTTGCATTTCGAGGACACTCTGATAAAATTGGCGAACGAGACTGTGGGAACTTTTTGTCAACTTTGGAGTTACTGAGTCATTATCACCCTCCTCTTGCAAAGCACATTCAACGCCTTAAACCTGGAAGTACAAGCTACATGTAACCTCAAACGCAAAACGAGTTCATATCTTTGGCTGCAAGTTGTGTTCGCTCCACCATTATTGAAAAAATCAAAGAGAGGAAGTATTATTCCATTTTGTTGGATGCTACTCCAGATTGCTCCCACCAAGAGCAAATTAGCCAAGTAATCAGAACGGTTCATGTGGAGGAAAACGAATGCTGGATAGAAGAGAATTTTATCGATTTTATACACTTTGATAGAAAAACGGGAGCTGAAATAAGCAATATGATTGTTAAGAAACTCGAAAATGATGGGCTCAACCTTCAAGTTGTCGCGGCCAAGGATACGATAATGGGGCCAACATGGCTGGAATATATAACGGTGTGCAGGCTAAGATCTCAAACAAAAATCCCTTGGCGTCGTTCGTTTCATGTACCGCCACTCACTCAACTAGTTGGTCAGAACGCCGCGAGTAAAGTTTTGAGCGGAAAACTACTCCTTGGTCAAGTGCAAAATGTTTATGTGTTTTTCTCCTCATCGCCACAACGCTGGGCAGTTTTAAAAACACATGTAAAGCATTCCTTGAAATGTCAATCAGGTACCCGATGGTCATCTAAGGCAAAAGCGGTAGAAACGTTGCGTAATAATTATCTAGGAGTGTTGAAAGCACTTGAAGAAATTGGGAGCTCAGAAGATTTTAATGCGAGTACTGTAGCAGATGCATTGGCACAGCAGAACCAAATTTGTAACTTCAGATTTATTCTTGGAGTTCATATTTGGAATGAACTGCTGAGGCGCATAAACGTGGTAAATGTTGCTCTCCAGTGTGCTGGTATGGATGTGGACAGAGCTGCAAAGCATTTAAGTGGACTTCTGGCTTCTTTGGAGGACTTTGCAAATACCGGATTTGAATCATGTTTTCAAGCAGCTAAGCTTGTGGCTGAGGAAGCAGGAGTTTCACTAGAAAGTGGATTTACGTATCGCGGGACACGCGGACGGTTGCCAGCAAGATTTCGACTGGAGGAACAAAGCACACAAAAACTGTCTAACGTCGACAAATTTAAGGTTGAGTTTTTCCATGCCGTTCTGGAAAAGCTCATTGAGGAACTAAAAGGAAGATTTCAAACTCTTCGTTATTTGACCTCAGAATTTAATTTCCTCTGGGGAGAAACTCTGGATGAAATCACAACGGAGGAGCAAGTAAAAGCTGTACAGGATTTAATCATGAAGTATTCGTCTGATCTTCAGGGACCGGCGATGTTAAACGAAGTTGGAATTCTAAAACGGACGGTGGAACCTTTTCTTAAGGGCAAGGAAGTCGCAAAAACCACGCCTCTCGATATTTTGAAGATATTGTCAGCAAAGGAGTACAAGAGTTCCTTTGTAAATTGTCAAACTGCTCTGCGCATATTCTTGTGCTTACCTGCAACAGTCGCTTCGAATGAACGTGCTTTCTCGAAGCTAAAATTAATTAAAAACTACCTCCGTTCTACGATGGGACAGGAAAGACTCACCAACTTAGCCATATTATCGATTGAGTGTAAGCACGTTGCAAACGTTTCGTTTGATGAGCTAATTAAAAAGTTCGTTTCAGCAAAGTGCCGACGGGTCACCGTTTAGCTTTGTACATTAATTTCTAGTCTCTTTAAACTCCGGTTATGTAAATATTGATCTTGTTACGAAATAAAATATTTAGAAAAAAGCAATCTAATTTAATGCAGTTAAACAGTTACAACGTTGACATGCTTATTCATTTGTTCAAGTCTTTCCATACCATTTTAAATTAACCAAAATATTGTGTCGTATTCTCGGTCCAGGCCGTACGCAACCTAGCTACGCCACTGACTAAATCCTGTACAGCTTTTACTTGCTCCTCCGTTGTGATTTCATCCAGAGTTTCTCCCCAGAGGAAATTAAATTCTGAGGTCAAATAACGAAGAGTTTGAAATCTTCCTTTTAGTTCCTCAATGAGCTTTTCCAGAACGGCATGGAAAAACTCAACCTTAAATTTGTCGACGTTAGACAGTTTTGTGTGCTTTGTTCCTCCAGTCGAAATCTTGCTGGCAACCGTCCCGCGTGTCCCGCGATACGTAAATCCACTTTCTAGTGAAACTCCTGCTTCCTCAGCCACAAGCTTAGCTGCTTGAAAACATGATTCAAATCCGGTATTTGCAAAGTCCTCCAAAGAAGCCAGAAGTCCACTTAAATGCTTTGCAGCTCTGTCCACATCCATACCAGCACACTGGAGAGCAACATTTACCACGTTTATGCGCCTCAGCAGTTCATTCAAATATGAACTCCAAGAATAAATCTGAAGTTACAAATTTGGTTCTGCTGTGCCAATGCATCTGCTACAGTACTCGCATTAAAATCTTCTGAGCTCCCAATTTCTTCAAGTGCTTTCAACACTCCTAGATAATTATTACGCAACGTTTCTACCGCTTTTGCCTTAGATGACCATCGGGTACCTGATTGACATTTCAAGGAATGCTTTACATGTGTTTTTAAAACTGCCCAGCGTTGTGGCGATGAGGAGAAAAACACATAAACATTTTGCACTTGACCAAGGAGTAGTTTTCCGCTCAAAACTTTGCTCGCGGCGTTCTGACCAACTAGGTTGAGTGAGTGTGCGGTACATGAAACGAACGACGCCAAGGGATTTTTGTTTGAGATCTTAGCCTGCACACCATTATATATTCCAGCCATGTTGGCACCATTATCGTATCCTTGGCCGCGACAATCTTGAAGGTTGAGCCCATCATTTTCGAGTTTCTTAACAATCATATTGCTTATTTCAGCTCCCGTTTTTCTATCAAAGTGTATAAAATCGATAAAATTCTCTTCTATCCAGCATTCGTTTTCCTCCACATGAACCGTTCTGATTACTTGGCTAATTTGCTCTTGGTGGGAGCAATCTGGAGTAGCATCCAACAAAATGGAATAATACTTCCTATCTTTGATTTTTTCAATAATGCTGGAGCGAACACGACCTGCAGCCAAAGATATGAACTCATTTTGTATTTGAGGAGACATGTAGCTTGTACTTCCTGGTTTAAGGCGTTGAATGTGCTTTGCAAGAGGAGGGTGATAATGACTCAGTAACTCCAAAGTTGACAAAAAGTTCCCACAGTCTCGTTCGCAATTTTATCAGAGTGTCCTCGAAATGCAAGGTTGTTTTTTCGCCAAAAACAAAGTGACCTCCAGAATACTTTGCAAAACCTGTTTCCAGAAGGAGACTTCAACCTTGAAAGCTGTTTTTGCTTCCGAGTTCAGAGATGATTGTGATGTGCTGGACTTAACGAAGTCGTTCCATGCAATTTTAGCTGCAAAATGCTGTTGACTTTCTTCATGCTTCTTAAGTCGACTCGACTGCTTGCCAAAATTGGTAAAACCTACACTGGACAATCCATAGTTTGAAAATGGAGTAAGTGAACTTCGCTTGGAGAATAGACAGCAGGGAAAGCAGAATAAACTATTAGTTGTCTCTGAGTACATCAGCCAATCTCGGTTTCCATTTGTTTTACCAGCCCCACTATTTTCTAAAAAGTGTGATTTGTGAAACGCTCGTCCATCTTTCTTTGGGTAGGAATCCAGCACATTTTGAACTGGACCTTTTTCGATCAATGATTCTTTTAGAATTTGTGACACAGGAAATGGCCAGGTGGAAGGATCTGCGTAGTCAAGTTTGCCGAGATCTGTAAAAAACCAACTAAAATTTTAATTTAGAAAAATTGGGATTTGGTTCTCGGTTCGTTGTTTTAGTTTTGACGAACCAGTCGATGTAGAATCACTATCAAATGCCAGTAGCGTTTCTGGCACTTTCTTCGAAACTTCTACTTCTGACACAACGGATGCATTGTTACCTGGAGCTACCACTTTTTGAATTGTGTCTGCCATGTAGTTAGTGAGCTTTGGCACTGGTGTGCTCACGTCGGAGCTCAAATTTTGCTGGAAATTTTCATGATGTCGGAAAGGTGCAAAACTTTCCTGGCGCTCTTCTGAGTCACTATGAGATGTGACCTGACCCGATGACGACAATCCTGCAGATTTGGATTGGGCACGGTCCGTTTCCAGTTGGGTGTCTAAGGCTCTACTTTTATTGGAAGGTTCTAAAACCAGTGATCTGTTAGTGACAGTACGCGAGTCATCTAGTGAAATAAAACCCAATAAATTTTAATCAAACTGAGTGAAAACAATTTAATAATGCGCACATCATCTAAATTTTAAAGCTAAAGCTAAAACCAACTCACCTCGCGGTATTTTACAATAATTTGTGAGATCAAATGCCTGCTTGGAGTTAGCTGCTTCTTGAAGTCTTCGTTTTCGAATTTTGTCGTAGCAGAAGCTTCTTTTTGGACGGCCACTGGTTTCTGCTCACCTAACCTTCGACCCCCCATATCAATGATAACTATTGACTTGAGTACTGGTTACTGTGCTACAAATAGTTTAATTCAACTCTGGGTACATT
The DNA here is from genome assembly GCA_001718145.1 of Orchesella cincta. Taxonomy (NCBI): domain Eukaryota; kingdom Metazoa; phylum Arthropoda; class Collembola; order Entomobryomorpha; family Orchesellidae; genus Orchesella; species Orchesella cincta. The sequence continues at coordinate 10,254 of LJIJ01003300.1, read as the reverse complement.
AAATTATACAAGCAGATAAACAATGAGCAATGCAAAGGGAACGTCAACATCAACTAAATTGTAAACATGCCACATGCCTCCTCAACCACATCACAATAAAATATCACGAGAAAGAATGTCTCTTGATCGTAAAAATGGCGTTGGAGTTATACATTGTAGATGTCGATTCATATGCAATTTATGAATAATTGGCAACAACAAAAATGAAATGCTTTGTCTTTTATATAGCAGATACCTCCATATTATATTTGTACCACTGAAAACATTACATTACATGGACAAAAATACGAAAACAAGAAACCAATTTGGATTTTAGTACTAATGATTTCATAACCATCTCATGACTGTATCAGAATTTTGGCCCCGTCTTGCTCCGGCCTGGACCCGGGGGTCCCCCTGGGACCCCGTTCTACGCTAGTGCATAGATGATGAGCACCCAGACTCAGTGGCAATGCTTGGACCAGTGAGCCCCAATAGGAAGGAAATTCTTGCTGCTGCAGCCCCAATTGAATTACCCATGTAATTTCTGTAAAATTCGTTTTGTCCGCTGGCGCTCAATATGTTTTTGAAATCATTTGCCCAGGTTCCCACGAACACGCTTCCAGTTGACCCCTTCAGGGTTGTCGGCTGGATAGCTGCATCCTCCAAAACCTTCCCAAACCAACTCCAGAAGAAGCCTGTGTTGAGGATCCATGCAGCTCACCTCAAGGGGGGGCTAATTCCAAAAAATTTGGCGTCAAATTCATCCAGTTTCCCTTTTAAGAATCCGGCATTCATTTTTCTAAACTTGTCATCATGCTTGGTACACTGGTCTCTCCGCCATCTAAATTCTGGGGGAGTTCTGGTAGCATCCTCTGAGTTTATAAGGAGGTTCCAAAATTCCTCAAGGCTGTCTGCACCTGGATATCTACAGCTCATGCCGACAATTGCGATGGGTTCCTTGTTGAGCTTAAATTCTTTGGGGATGTTGTCACTCATGGATTGCAGCAAAGGCTCTACGTTTTCATTGTAGATCTTATTCCGCATCTCTAAAACCATCTGAACCGGATGTTTTAGTCATATTAATAAATTTACAATCTGGCTACTAGAAATCCAAAATTGATAACTTCAATATCTTGGCACCACGTTGGAAATTAAAAAATTGGACCAAAATAGCTAAGGGCTTACCCGAGACAGAATCCCGAAATCTCTGGTGTTGACCTGAAATGATATGTTCACCACGTTCACAATCAACAGATCCTGCTCGTTCCTAATTGAGCACATATAATTGAAAACCAAGTGAATATTTATAGAAGCTTACTGATATGTTATTTGAAATGACATGGATTCTTTACATACTCCAAAAGGATGTCATTTTGGGGTGACAAGCTAAGGTTGTATTTGTTATCCGGAAAGTTTGATCGGCAGTCCATTCTTTGATCAAAGTTTTTACGCCTTTTCTATTTTTGGTTTCGAGTTGATTCATGAGCGTTTTGAAACTTAGGCTGGATGGCCGAATCACAAAAATGTTCATTTCCGTCTTCTTTGAAGGAACGTAGAACCCAGGTGGTGGTTGGTTGCATGTATCAAATAGCTCGTCACAATTTTTTATTGCCTGTTTTTATACAACGACTCTGGCTTTAGTTTAAACTACTAGTTCTAGGGATGTTATTTTAAGTTTTAAAATTACATACCATCACAGTTGGAGCGAGAAACACACATTTCTCAAAGCCTTTCAATGTCAGTGCAAACACCCTTACAAAGTCCTCCTCTTTTAGATTTCCAGTATTTCGGTCTTCATCCAAGTAGAAGAGAAAGTCAAAGGTGTTGTCCAATTTTTCTCTCAATTGAAGAGGCAATTTGGGTGATACGATGACAGCTATTTTACGAGAAGTAAATACTCTCCTCAATGAAAAGGCAAGAGTGAGTGCTAAAGGAACGTCGGAATCAGTAAGCGCGTAGGTAAGCCACACTTGATTTTTGGAAGTGTAATTCATGGTGAACTTTGAATTGAAAAACTATCGTATTTTGAAAGCTTTGGAAAGTTTAAATTCTTTTTACCAACTGGTGGAAAAAGAGAAATTAGACTGCCACTATTTCAACTTCTGCTCCTAAATATAAAGCCAAGTGAATCAAAGCAACAAGCCATAAAGGTAAAACATACAGATGAAACAGGTTTTCGCGAATATTTATGGTGTGAGTCGGAGCAGAATAGAAAAAGCAGAAACTAAAAAAATATTGTGAAAATTTCAAGCTTGCGTCATGATGGATAAGACACCTCTCCTTCAACAGAACTAGTTATATATAATATTTTCAACAAATCAGATAATACCAAAGGTCAACTTAAAAACCATAATTAAACCAGATTTTGATGGAAGCTCATTGACGTAAAAAATAATAAACCTTGAAAAAATGCAGTCCGATATATTTTCTATGCAACATAAAGAAAAGAGATAAATTAACCTGTTTAACAATCTACATTTTACACCTTTCAGCTTAGACAAAAGATAGCAAAGACAAGAAGGAGAATTGTAAGAGAGAGGTAGACAGGATGCATGGTTGAGCTGATTAAAATATTAATAACATTATTATTCATAAGTATAATCTAACTTGTTTGCTCGTAATTTTTTTTATGTCCAAGTGGTTTTCTCACTATTTTTCTGACTTGAACCGTCGTTGAATCAAATGAATAACAGCGGAGTATTGATGTGAAGTCTTTTGACTCAAATGAATGTAGACCTCTGGTTTATGTGATGTAGATGATTTGATCTTTTGTGGTTTTTATGGTTTTCTGAGCATACTTTCATGGATGCTTGTAGTATCCCAGCGCACAATGCTTATCAAGTGGAATGAATGATTAAATATTTTAACTGATGCGAAAAGTCAGGAAACATTGAGGAAACTGCATTACATTTTACTTAAAGAATGAATGAGTTTTGCATACACTTTCATACGCTACATGGGAATAAAGTTTATTCAATAAACAACGGTGAGAATTTTGCACACATTTCACTTTTCTCATTTCACCCCAGTCCAAAGCTGGAGAGTTAAATCGCCGGCGCTCTTCATCACTTTTTTCCCTTGTTTTTCTGTCATTCTTTTGCTTTCATTCATGAGTCAAAAAATATTGTTTAGCTTATCTTGAACTCCAATCCCAATTATCTTATCAGTGCAATAATGTGTCCCACTCCCGGTGAACTGGAGTTATTTGCGGGTCAAGAGGAAGTGGAGATAATGCCCCGGTTTGACTCCCCAGTGATGTGGCTTATCGGTGGGGATTTAGGTCCTTTCAAGGCCGGGATCCCAACCAAGGTTCCCCTCTGGATTGCTCTTCATCTCCGAGCTCAAAACAAGTGCAAAATAGTCCCCCTTCCGTGGCTTAACAAGGCTTATCTTGAGCAACTCAAAGATATCGAGATTAAATCAGCACTGTTCACCAAAATGCCTTCCGAGCATTACATGGCAGTGACCAGAATGATCTTTGAGGTTTGTCCCCAAGATATTCCAGAGGCGGACGATGTCAAGTTGTTGATCAAGGTAAATTCAATCATTTTAAATATAAATAATCATGATCATCATAATTGACATTTGGTTTTGGTGTTTTTTTTTCAGGATATCTGGGACTCTCGCATGTCAAAGTTGAGGACAGCCGTGCGCACGTTCATTGATAAGGGCGCTAGTTGGGCGAAAGTCGACAATTTGACGCAGCTGGAGATGTGCTCCATTCGGCCCTTCTTCACTCATTCGCTGGAGCAACTTCATCGCTTCCGGAAGGTAAAATCAACGCCTCCACCATCATAATTGATAAGTTCTTCTGAAAACTGACTAATTAAACTTATCTTGGTTGCTTTTTGCAGACAATTCAAGTCGCTCGCCTCTACGCAGCTGGGAACTCCTCCGAGGACGTTCGACGCCGCCTCCGGATGTAAAATCAAGTCATCATCATCATGTTTTTCTTTCGCTGTTCTTCCGGATTTTTTTGTATTTATCATCGTAATTTTAAACTTTTCATTGTGTAGATCATGATAACCCTAATTTAACTAATTAATTATAGTGATAAAGTCCAACATTGTGATTTGAGGTTTTACAAAGGTTCCAAAGTCAGGGTATTTTTGTAAAATGAGCGATTACCGAAATAAAAGTTCAAAATAATTAATTTTATTCAGACTTGCTCCAGATTGTCTTTCTTTATAAAATTACAAACACCTTATCAATATTTACATCCCTACCATAATATTTGAATGTAAAACAAAGGAAAATGGTAATTAAACTGAGATTCATTATATTTTAATCACAATCAAACTCCAAAAACGGGGAGGGTTCCCCTTCCTCATCGCTGTCTTCCTCCTCACTGTCTCCAAGCTGATGGTAGGTAATCTTGGAGAATTTGGGGAGATAATCTTCATCATTTTGAAGGAGATGACTATTCATATTTTTAAAATCGAAGTAGAACTTCTCCTCAATCATTTCTTCCTGTTCTTCTTCATCCACCACCTCCGTAAAAAAGTCGGGATGTTCCCGAACCCATTGAAACTTCAGTTTTTTATCGTACATGAGCCTTATCCACGGTCCGGAGGTGGTCAGCCGCTTTTTCAACTTAATTTTAAGCTCCTGTCCAGTCAGCAGCTCTTGTTCGGGCTGGAGCTCCACTTTTCCAAACAGTTTCAAGTTAAATCCGTAATTTGGAGGGTTTTCAGTTCGAAATACGAGGCTCCGTGAATCGACCCCGATTTTTAGGGAGTAGACACGAATATCAGGGAGCTGGACATGGAGAATGAGGTGGGAGGTGGTTTGATGCCAAAGCAGAGTTGGGAGAAGGAGTCCTCCTCCTGATCTGGTTGGAAGAGGAGCTGAGGAAGTTGATAATTCTGATTTTTTAGGGAGAGTTTCTACAGTGGAGGGTTTAGCACTCATCTTGAGGGCGCATAGCTGAGCCATAACATCACTGAACATGTTTCCCCCTCCAATTCCTGAGTCGGGGAGGTAAACATCGAATCTCTGATAGAAATCATCCTCTTCATCACCCATATTTTCATTATGGATGGCTCCATTGACTAGGTCCGCCAGGTTGACCGTTTCTTCAGGCAACTCCTCTACAAAATCATCATCATCATCAATTGTTGGAGTTTTCAACGCGTTTTCAAGGGCTTCAACCAAGTTGCTAATATCACGGACCAGTTCTGCCTTCCCGTTTTGAACAAGGAGACTTCCCAGCTCTACCCCTTCTTTTGTGAGAGCTACAGCGTGATAATAACGACATGGAGGTGGGGCAGAAAGGTCTTCAACATCCACGTTTTCGGTAACCTTGAAAAATAAAAAGTGATTTTGAATATTTTAATTTAGAAAACTACTCCCTTTCAGCTTAAAATTATTACTCACAGCAAGATCCATCGTTGTTCCACCTCCATCCGAAAAAATACAGTCTAAAAACGCCTCCTTCTCCTCCTCACTCCAGACACAAGCTCCACTCCCAGGTTGGACGTGGCTGAGAACAAATTCCATTGCCTGGAATGGTAACCTACTCACAAACTTGAGTGGAATAGGGAACAGCTCCTCCCTCTTGAAATCCCCGTAGCTTTCCCCATAATCCACAAAAAATACTTCAAAAACGTCCTCATCTTTTTCCAGGATTAAAGCTCGGGACCACTCTCCACTCTGCCTTTCTTTAGCTGTCACCACCGACCCCGGTTCCAAAAGTCTCCTTGCCTCACTTTCCCAAATGTCTTGATCTTCTTTAAAATTCGCCTCAACCCAAGAATTAAGCTCGTCCTCCAATTTATGACAAATCTTGACAAACTTTTGATGCACTCCGTAAAATCTCCAAGGGTTGAACCCATAAGTCAATCTAATCCGAGCTGGGAAGACTTCCAGAGCTTCCGCATTACTTTTTTCCACATGGGCCCATTGAATCTCTCATGGTTTCTTCAAAAAGTCAAATATCTCCTCTGAAAATAGCTGTTTCAAGCTCTTCCTTGAAACCAGATGGGATCCATGATATTTCCCTCCAACTCGGCGACAAGAGTCAATAATCAACTGCTCATGGGCAGGATTCTCGAGCCCCGCGTGGTGCTTTTGGAGGAGAGGTCGCAGGCGTTGATTTTGACTCGTTATCTTCCCATTCTTTTTGTAAACAACGGAGATTTCTCTCACCCAAACTGTTTCTCCTCGGGAAGCCACCACCTCCGCTTTAACCAGCTTGGAGGCGACATGCCGGTCGACGACTACTTGAAGGCTTTCAAGATTTCCGGGAGGATATTCCGGTTCTCCAAGTGGAGGGCGGAGGTTCGTGAGAATAAGCCGCAAAGAAAGGGGACTCCAGACAGAAAATTCGTGGGGGAGGCAGAGCAGCTCGTTCGCCTTGGCTCGGAGGCGATTTCCAGAGTTATCCAGGTAGACGAGATCCACATCGTCGTTGATGGTGATGGAAGACATGTGAGCTGCCATTGCGCCACGTTTCCGGATAATTTTTACACGTTTAAAGGAATTATCAGTGGTTTTTAGAGCGTAGATAAAGCCACCGTTTGAAGGAGGTCGGGGAGAGGATATTTTCAGCCTTGGAGTAGAATTCCTGAAGGAGCTGGCTCCTCCGGGATAATTCATCGGTGTAGGAGGAAACCAGAACTCTTTCTCCTGTCTCTTTTGAGTAGTGAGCTAGTAAATTAGCTTGGTAGTCACTGGCACTCGTCCTGGAGGTGATTTCAACCTCAATCTGCCAAAAGAAAAATTTTTTTTAGTAAAAATTTAACTTTTATGTTATTTTGTAACTTTACTCACCTCGCCATAACAAGGTGCATTTCCCTCAGGTTCAAAGTCAGTCTCGTTAAATTCATGACGGAAGTTACAAATTGATGATGAGCCCACGTTACAAAAACCCCAGAGCTCGACTCCTCTGCAAATCGGGGTTTGGTGGAGGGCCTGAGCCACCATCTCACTACCAAGAGCTTCTAGTTTGGGATGAATGGTTGAATTGAGGGTTTGAGAGAATTTGTAAAAGTTGAAGAAGAAAGGCTCCTTCCCCGTCATCAAAAAATGGGCAACTAAATCCCCTTCTCGAACCCATCCTCCATTTATGAACTTTGGAAGACAGGGCCAAAGGTGGGAGAGCCGGTGCTTGGTTTCCACGTCGGAATCAAAGCTCAGAAGGTAAGAACAACCGGAATTGTTCGAGGTGGCCATCAAGTCATCAGAAATTACTTCAATTTCCTTTTCACAAGTTTCTTCACAAGTTTGTCTGATTTTCTTCACTTTTTCCATCGTGGAACAGGCGATAACCACCCGTTTATGAGGGGAATGGTTGTTTACCACCTCTTTTAATATTTTAAACCTTTCGCCTTCATCTTCAACGAAATCTACTCGCCACTGGATTGAAGAAAACTTGACAATTTCCCCAACTGAGTCAATATAAAGGCCTATTGGTTTTTTCCGTTTTTCTTTGAAGCTGATGTGAAATGCCTCCAGTTCCTTGCTCCATTTGCTTCCGGAAACAATCAGTTGCGTGGGAGGAGGCTCCTCTTTCTTGTCTTCAACTTTTTTGGGAACTTTGGTAACAACTGAAAGGATGCTGTTGAGAGCCCAAAGGTCGGTGCTCAAATAAGCGTCAATTTCATCCAGGATTAAAAACTTGAGCCTAAAAATTAAAGGATTATTATTATTGGGAGCTTTTGTATTAGAAACAAGGAAAGTTTACCTCTTCTGGAGGACGACAGTTCCCTTCGAGCCACATTTTTCACGAGCTCCAACTCCCCCGATGAGGATTTCCGGGGCGGAGCTCACGTTCGTGATGAGGATATCAGCGGAGTTGAGCTTGGCTTCAATTTCGAGCATCCCTGAGTAAACCACTTGGATTTCAAACTGAGGCGGAGAAGGAGTGCTGAGCAAGTTGTTCAAAAACTTTTCGAAGAAGAGGGCGGATGACACTGAAGAACAGATGAGGAGAACTTGAGGGCCAGGCCCAGCATTCTTCTTGGTAGAATTTATCTATACAAAAAGAGATAAGGAAGGTTTACATCAAGTTAATCATTGAATAAAATTCATCAAAATTAGTTAAATTTACTTGTGAAAGAGGTGAATGCGGTGTTAACCGCTGAATAATAGGAAGAAGATAAGCTAAAGTCCTCCACAACTTCGTTTTCGTCCCCAGGTCCACTCCCACAATGATTGAATCACACCCATTTAAAATATTCGGTGCAGCAGCTCTCTGAAGTGGGGTCAACCCTGTGGGAGAGTTATCCCACAAATGGAGATCAGTCAGTTTCTAAAACCCCAAAAAATCATTTGAATTATTCTTCAAAAAATCAAAAAGTTAACTTCATAATGTAAATGATTTAAATACCTTAACAATATCATCAGATAGATTCAACTCATCCAGAGACTCCAACGGTTTCTTCAAGAAGTCAGTGTCACCTCCAACATAAATGAGATCAGGTTGAGGAGCAGGAGAAGAAAACTCAGGAGGATCTTGAGTCTGACACTGACCAGGTAAAAAGCTTGTTATGAACCTTTTAACAAACATAATTGGTGGAAGGACTATAAATAAGTAGTCATGAATTAATCAGTCAATCAAGGTAAAAGTGAGTTAAAAATAAATAGTTGACTTCAACTCCCAAAAACCAAGGAAGTTGGCTCTCTCGTCCCAAATGAATGAGAGCTACTTGTTGTGCTGCAGCTGGCACAGTCTCGTAATGTAAATGCAGAGGGTATATGCAATAGAACCTCAAAACGTGTAAGCATATCACAATCATGCATATCCCTTTCCCCTTTCTTACTCCAAGTCACAAATGCGATGATAATGATAAGATGAAATAGAGTAGAATGCAAGTGATTGAAATAAACTGGTAATACGACTGGAGTTAATTTTAATCTTTCCTTTATTTCAATGTTAAAGGTGTAAACATTTAAATGAAATTGAATATCAAAGACGTCTGTTGTTACCCGAAAAGAAGGCGCTGGCATTCACAGGGTCCCAATAATTTGGTGTTTTGTTCCGTGTCGGACGGAATTCTCGTACTGCAGATACTACTGGGCTGGGTGAAGTCACAAAATACCTGCGTGTGTGTTGAGCCCCCTGGATGAATTGCGAATTGACATGAGTTTGGTTGTAGACAACTTGTCCATATTGAGTTGGATTCGAATTGAAACCCAGTTGGGATTGAGTCCTGAATATGATGCTCGGTTCACCACCCAAGGCCCTTTCTTGATAGGTCCAAGCTTGAGTTTGATGTTGGGTCAGAGCCACCTGAGGTGGGGCTTGAAACTGCTGAGCCATTGAACCCATTGGACGTCTCACTGGACGGGGTTGTAAAGCTTGTGGAGATCCAAGTTCCCGACGTACCGTTTCTTCCGCACCCTGAGCCATCTCCTCCATCGTCATCCTCATAATGATTTCACGTGATTCTGGGGTGATACGACCTCTCTTAAACTCCTCAATCGAGGGAAATACAAATCGTTTCCTAGTTTCACAAACCCGAGGGGATGGCGATGAAGGACCTAAAACATGCTTGTTAAAGTAGTTGACCACCTGGCGTCCCATTAATCCTTGTTTTCGTCACCAGCCACTTGACGCGATGTGGAAGGAGTTGGCTCCACTTCCATAACGTCTGGCAGCTCCACTCGAACTCGCTCGATTTGTGCAACTACTTGTGGCAGCTCCCGGGTCATTGGTCGGACGGTGGAGTACCTCCCACCTTCATCACCAGATGAACTTTGTACACCTTAGTCCATGAGATGTGCTTCCATTTTTCGAGCGTTTTACTTATCTGCAAAATATGGAAGCTATCATTTATTTCTATTAAAATATTTTTGAAATAAAATATATTGTCCAACCATGCAGCTCAACTCGGATTTCACGATGCCCTCTGCAGACCCCCGCCGACGGTGGAGCAACCCCTGAATCTCGTAGTGCTCCTCGTTAAAGCCAAACTGGTTATTTTGGTGGAGTAACTGAAGCCAACTGGTTGTAGACGAGTTGGTACATGTTACGTTCCCCAAAATGATGCTGTTTGGTTTTTTTCTGTAGATGTTGATACAGACCGTTTCTGAAACTGAAGGAATTAAAATGGGATTAGTTTTGTAGTTTAAAAAAAATAATAATTGATTTAAGTGTGAAGTTTTTACCCATTTTGAAACAAAATGGCCACAGTTAGTTTTCTAAATTAGTTTTTAGCCAAAGATTGAAGAGTAAAGTGTAAATGAATATGGATAAGGAGCAAGGCAAAGCGTACGTGTCATTATTGAATTTGCTTACGTTTCAGATAGGCCTTACCATCTCTCTCTGCC
>LJIJ01003299.1:0-19849 GCA_001718145.1 Orchesella cincta | reverse complement strand
TACATATCGAATAAATGTTGTAATTCTATGTGAGTGTAATTTCAAAGAACAAAAACTTGCTTGTTTTTTACATATTCATTTACTCAAATATGCATAGATTATTATGAAACAAAAGTACAACAGGAGTGATCCGGTCGTTTCAAGGATCTGATTAAAACGATTTCACGCAATTACTGTCTAAATCATGATTTTCATGAAAGTATACTATATCCAAGACACTAAATGGGTCTTAATACGAATGGTACATACATTCCTTTAAATGGTCAAGTATTAAAAAAAGTCTGCATGTGTGAAAAATATTGACCCAGTTTTTCTGAATTATATTGCATTGTCAGTCGACGAGGCAGCAACAGGCTGTGTTAGTCCAGAATCTTTAAGGTACATTTAGATCCGCAACGTCGTTTCATGAAGCAATCATTGTTACACAATTGAAGAGACGCGTACTACCTGGTGCTACACAACTGTGGAAAATCCGATTTTTTGTCAATCAGATGATTTTTGAAGATGAATATGATGCTTATTCAGACATATATAAATTATTGCAATAATTGCAATTATTGTTAACACAATACTGGCACAGCTAGTCAGTTTTTGTATAGAAGTCATATATATACATTAGTTGGCCAGTGTGGTCATGTTTCATTAATGTGTTATTAATTACGCTCGTGAAAAATCATTAGGGTAGTTCAGCACTTAAAGCAATAAGTCTCATAACGATACGATAATTGTTGAGATAAAATTTTGTGCTGAATTTGAATAATAAAAAAACATACTAAAATATGTGTTGAACTAAATAAAATTCGATTGAAAACAACTACGACTGAATTTGGTTTGTTTGCATGCCGATATTTCATTACTGTGTTGCATAAAATAAAGTATGTCTACAGGTACTACTTTTCCAGGGTATTTCCATCACGTTTTAATGAGACTACTGCCTCAATAGTGCCCTACATTATATCGATATAAACGAATATGCTAACTGTTTTATCCAGCGTACATAGTAGTGTAAATGCAAAAGATTGAAGACGTAGAGGCAAAACCGGAAAAATGTACAATCTATCTGTAGATATCCCATTATGCCCCGCTCAATCTCTTTTTAGCTAAGAAGTGGCAGATTTCCGGAATAACTGACACTTCAGAATTTTGAGTACTACATTAAATGATATTCAGCTTGAAGACGAATTCGAATATGGATACAATATTTTCTTGATGCGACACACCTGACGTAAACCATTTTTTGCTGCTATTTGTTTCAAATCATTCTGTTTTACAGGGAGTGACGCGTATTTCTTGTTCTGATCCTTCCAAAGTCACGTTCCTGCTTCATCCACCAATATCCTGAAAGGTTTATGCAATATATCCAGGAAGTAGATGTAGCCTACTTCACACGTTCCACAAAATACCAAACAATAATTTCAAAAGAAGCTTGAGCTTGAAGTCTAAACTCTGACATTTTGATGTGGCCTTTCACTTTTACGTCATGTGCCAACAAAATCTATCATACCAGGCAATTAATCACAGAACGGAGGATTCCCTGAGACATCTATTTTTATTAAATATAACATAAAAAAGATGTTGCAAAATTGTAATAGATCCTGTCTTGTAAGCTTGGGCATACGAAAGTAATTTTCGTAATAGTTTCCGTCACTATCACAAATGAATTGCATTCCATGAGTCATCAATTAAAACATCGTTTTTCAAAATTCTAATTTGTTTAAACGTTGCATTGACCTTCGATTCATTGATGGAGTTATGTCAGTAAGGAGTGTTTGACATTCATTGCAAGTGTCTTAGTAAATTATTATGGATCCTTCCGCCAATTTCTCGGTGTATATTCAATCTTTTATCGGAGTTGGCACTAGTGGATCTTCCGAATACTTCGAACCTTGTAATCGATAATTGTCTGCAATTTTTGAAAGAAATATATTAATATTGGGAACGGAAGTAATAATTACGACATTATGCAAACGATTACAGTTGACTTTCTTATGAGCCACCTTCATTCATTGCTTATTTGCATGCGGTTAGCTATAACCTTGTTTTCATATGATATGGATTGAAAATTGATTAAAATACAAGCACGGATTCAGAAAACATTAAAAGTAGAGCATTCAACGCGTCAATGCGTTCTTCTAATGAAAATTATAATGACTTGTTGTTTGGCACGGGTTCATCATTTCATCAATCAATGTAAAAGCTGAGTACCATTCATACAGGATTGATTTTGTTCTTGACAAGATAATTTGCTTGTCGTAGATAGTTAAGTTATGCTATTTTAGATTCAAGGGCTTATTAAGATAGCCGGAAACATTACAAAACATTACACAAGGAAAGAATCGGGGTAGTTTAAGCGTGGCGTGGGTGTAAAATATCCGTACATCTTACTACAGTAGAACAGGAAGGAAAGATCTGAAAAAGTTAGCAAGAAACAAGAAATACAGAATTGCACAATTAACATATTTTCCATTTGACGAACTATACAGACAACAATTAATTATTAATGTCTACTACTAACAAAAATACTTCTGCTAGGAAGTAAATAAAAAATGGAATTAAGTCACAACGACATTGAAGGTTGGCTCCCGTTTCAAGCACATTTTCTAATTCTTCAATAACATGCAATTCGAACTTTTACAATATCATTGACATCAATATACGCTATGATATGATGCGAATGACATATATATGACATACATTATGTCGCTGCAAATGACTTAAGTAAAGACAGATAGGTGCCTCAAACGATTAGATTGAATAGTACGAATCTGTCGCTGCATGATACAGTGGACTAACGGTGACTTGTGGGTGAGGCTAATATTGCCTCTGTCCTGTTTTTTTACCTTTCTTTAATTAACTTTGACTTCATTAGTTTCCTTCAACTTGAGTGAGCACTTAATCTTTTTCAAGTTAGCTCAAATCGTTCAACTACGTCGTAGTTTTGAAATGAAGTGTGACGTGACATGATTATAACTAATATGAATGAGAGGAAATTCTTATATACAACCTTGTATATTCCTGAAAGCTACTTTTTCTGTAGAAGAATGTTTTTATCCTTCCATGAAGTGTCCTAACTTTTGATGTAGGATTCAACATTCTAAAAATTAAAGAAGTCAAGGACATGAGACATGAAGATGTGCCACACCTGCTTACTACATTGCCCTACATCCGACCAATTTTTCTTTGTTCCCCCAGTTAATCATGTAATAATGATCTAATAAAAGATATCTTTTTATACTAAAGGGCAACTTGAATGTGTTCATATTGGCTTTGGCTTTGGCCATAATCATTATTGCTCTGAAAGGTGCACTGATGAACTTTAGTTACCTATCGGAAGAATATAAAACGTCGACAGCTAATTAGATCGTTTAATAACTCCACAATGTTGTGGTTGAGTATTTGTTACGGGTCGTTGGTACGAATAATGGAGTGGTGTTAAACGAGAATGGATCAGACCAGCATCTGTTGTATAGGATGTCTCCTGGGTGCACTTCAGCTTCAGGTATCAGTTCTTTCTATTACTCATATACCCAAGCAGCCTTCCGCTATTTTGTAGACAATACATCTCGCCAAAACCCTCTGCTTCCAGCCATAAAGTACGAAATGTGCAAATTAAACAAGAAAGAAATGACTGAATGTGCGTCGCTCTATCTCTTGTATGGTGATGCTAAGAGTACGTAACGACACAAAACTCCTTGTTTAAATCAAAATAGAAGAGACCAAGACCAACACCATCAAAATGCTAAACACGATATGGATGATTGCATAAAATCCATTTGTCTAACTCCGTTTCCAGTGTAGCAGCGTGTAAAAAATGGCTCTCGTGAACCTGGTCGACCCTTTTGTTTCCACCGGTGCCATCAAAGATTTACGATTACTGTTATTGCCCAACAAGTCAAAAAGCGAACGTAGATTTCGTCTGCCTTCTTATCCTTGGGGTTGCTCGCGTTGCCGAATGAGTTGGCATTTAGTCTGAGTTTGCGAAAATATATACATCTTTTGTGTATCATTTATTTTACACGAGGAAGCGTAGAATGAAATGTAGTTCGTGTTGTATTAAAAAAGAATTTACGATAGGAAATATCGTTGTGTAAAAACATATAATCTACCTGCATATTATGTCTTCTCGCGTAATTTGCTGGTACACCAAAAAAATTCCTACAACGTGTATATAAGAATTACCGTGTCACTTTTTCCATAGAAGGCTTCAAAAAATGCGAGACACCATTTGCCAAAAATGGTAGTAACATTCGTTTTTACTTACTGCTCAAAATTTATGCAAATGCCAATCAAAATCATTGCTCAAGTGTAAATGTAAGGTTTAAATATTAAGCAACATCAGTTCCGAAAGTAGTAAACATGCTTATCTTCCCTCTACAACACAAAAGGAGCTGACACAATTTGCTCTACAAAAAAATGTTTCCCTTGGGAGTGTTTTCCGTCTGTTTCATGTTTTATGGAAATATGCATGTATGTGTTACCTTTTTAGATTTAGAATTACAGCAAGACCATTTCCCGTAAAAGTTGTTAGAGTTGGAAATTGTGGTGCTTGGTGCATGCAAAAAAGTAATAGAGCATGGGAAAAGGTGAAAATAAAGCTATTCCGGAAAGCGAGCTGATGTCCCTCACTTCGGTGGGATGGGATAAAGTACGACATGCTTTGGAGATTTCAGATTGTGTTTAAGCATCAGAAAATTGGTTGTAATTACAAAAATGCAAGACCAACATGGTTGAAAGTTGGAACATAATATTTTATGTAATAATGGCATGCCAGTTTTTATACAATCTTGGTTGTAAAGCAATAATTGTCCATGTAGAATGAGGAAGTCGTCAAACCGCACTACTACTGGATGATTTCATATGCTCGTTGCTCGTCTAAATAAAACCAGGGTGAATAAACAAAGAAACATCAATGCATGCTACAAAAAAAGTTCTTGGGTTATCTGCTTTATGCGCTTTCCACTGCAATCATGGTGAGTCGTTTCAAAATTTAATTCCTCAAGCCAGGAACCCACAACATGGACTTTCGTGCGATTGGGAAATGACTGACATCCATGTACAATATACACGAATTTTATGAAATTAGAATGTAATGTGGCATGTTTACAAGCATACCAAAAGAACCAAGTCCAGATAACATAATACACAATGACAGAGGACATTGGATTGGTGGTCATTCCTAAAGCCGAAAGTAGCACAATGCCTGTCAAATACTGAACAAGACGGAGCGCTTCCCAACAACAATGGAAAACGAAAAAGTAACAATAAGTTTTTTCTCGTGGAGTTATACAAACAATTTAGTGTCTGCTCTTTTACTATTTGCATTCTGAATATCCAAACATAATGTTTATATCTACATCTGGTTACTCGCATACAAATCGATATCGATGATTCTGATAATTTCTTTGTTGGTTTTACAAAATTGATGGCATACAAAATCTATATATATATATATATAGTTAGCATTGTTGAAGCCATGAAGTTTGCAAAACAATTTATAACCATGTCTTCATTGATTGTGGCAACTGACATACAATGTATTGATGTTTTCATAGCTCTATTCCAAACTCAATAATGGTTCCCACTCATGACATGACTCATGCTCCCATAAAGGTTTAATTTGGAACATTTAAAAATTAAAAACCTGACTCCGTCCGTCTAATTTTTGGTTGGATAGTGAATACTTGTGACCACCTAAATTAGTGTTGGGACATGAGACAAAAGACAGTTACTGATTTACCATAATATTACCATGCTGTCGTCAACTATTTCATTTCACACATCATGTAAATACTTATAAAATCCATGGAACTGCATGTGATGAAGTTTATAAGATGTCAATTCTGCGTCTCTCTTCAAAAACAAACCTCTCAGTCGTCCTTTCTCTGGAATAATAAATATATGAAAAACTTTCTAGAGGTTTTGAGTGTCTCTCTTTGAAGTACTTGTAAAAATGCAATTTTACGCTTGGTTACACGGTCAGATTTGAGGGGTTGTTATTTGTGGCACTAACACCATGAAACCATGAACCTACCGTTTCCAACTTATAGAGAAAGCAGTCACTCGTTTGTACATAATATTATTCCCCAAAAGATTATTTGTTCGGGGAACGATCAAATCAACGAACAATAAAAAAAAGTTTGTTCATGGTAGTGGAAAATAGGCTAAACTCTTATTCGCCAAGAGAGGACAAGTGTTTATGTGTTCGTTCGTCATTTTTACATCATTTTCTCGATACCACGCAGTAAAAGAAGTAGTCAATGAAGTCAACTAGTCAAGTAGGCATTTGAGAGCCTGTATATGTAGTTATTGGTTTGGGAAGTTTGGTACGTACCAGCAGTAATAATAGCATGCATGACAAAGTTTATGCCCTAGGCCTTGGTAAAACGAACAGTAAAACTGAGTAGTTTATGAACTTAGTTATTGAGCCGTTATCTTCACAGTATTAGCAACTGGTAAACTTGTGTGTCAGAGTTGCAGTACCAAACATTGATGTGGGATTAAAAGACGATATTAATGCAAAATACACGGGAAGCTAATTATTTAGGGACCTGTGGGTGTATGTTCTTGATATTTTATTAACTTGTTTATTCGATTTGCTTAAACTTTCCTTAATAAAATTTTCCCACAACTGAATTTGAGAATTTATAAGTTGTTTTCTTTTAATGCTAATTAAATGCTCTTTTGAAAGTACGGAACAAAACGTGCATGCAATTCTGCATGCTTTAGATCGTTATTTTACTTTAAATTGTATAAAATAGCAACACGAGAAAAATACGACACCATAAATTATGAGTGACTTTATTAACCTGAAGGTGTGCAGAGTAGTTTTTTATCCAAATCTGTCGCTTTTCATGTTTTCTGGTTCCAAATCAAAACGGGGAACTATACAATGTTTGACGGTAATTTTCAAGCTGTCGGCTTTTCCAAAACAGTCGTTCCAAATATGATACCTTAATAGGCAGAAAGTGCTTACTTCTTCTTGTAACAAATACGGTATGTGCTCACTATCTTTTTGTAAGAGATGCCGGTAGTGTTCACCTTCTTTCTTGTAACAAAAGCGGTATGTGCCATTTTTCTTGTAAAGATGCGGTATGTGTTTACTTATTTTTCATCATTTTTTCAATTTGGTACCAATGTGCATAATTTATGGGGAATCCGATTTATGCAAATCTCACTGTGCCCAAGAATGAAGTAAACACATACCGCATCTTTTACAAGAAAGAAGTGGCACATACCGCTTTTGTTACAAGAAAGAAGTGAACACATACCGGCATCTCTTACAGAAGAGTGAGCACATACCGGCATACAGAAAGCAGTACACACTTCTCTATTAAGGTATCGTTACCATATACAACTGGTCCGACACAACAGCTTAAAAATCTCAGTTTGTCTGGTTTTCTTGTAGTTTCTGTTGTTTGTTCGAATGCGGACCAAAAATGGCAAATAACGTTTCATTAGATTTCAAATACACTTAATTACACTGGATTATATAGCGCATGTAACTTGTGCGGTACTTCTACTCTTCTGTGGCAGCAGGTGTCCGTAAAAATAAATGGCATCAATCACTTTAAATGAAGTAAGTGTTTTTCTAACTTTTTTATATTTGTATTTTATAGCGAAAGCTTGTGGAGTTGATTGATGTGTTAAGATTACGAAGCTCATTTGCATATTTAATATTCCCGTGCAGTGTTTGATTTTAAACTGCTAGACAATGACAAACAAAATCTTTAAGTGCGGGAGCGCACTTGAGCTCCAAAAAAGTTTTTGATTTAGGGTAATCGATCTTGTTTCATTTTCGGGCGAAAATTAATACATGAAAAATATTATGCTCCCGGAAATGGTGTTTTAAGTAGCTAAACAATGAACAACATAATTGATTGCTCCTCTATTTTATTAGGCACCACTGTAGTTCGAAACCAAAGTTTTACATTTACACATCCCAGGGCTGCATGCAACTTTCACGCTGGTATTTTGCGTTATTCTATGGTGCATGTTCGCATCTTGTATCTACCACCTGCTGATTTTTCGGTAGAAAAGTAAATGCACAATTTGTTCGGGTGGTGCAAGTAATAAAATAACCGTGCTGTTTATTATCGACAAAGCCCCAATGCTTGACAAGATGATTAATGATTACAATGCATCAGCACTAGTACTACAATCCAATGTCGTTTAATGTCGAGAACTTTTTATTAAAACGTTACACAAAACTTTACTTTTTATTTTTATTTAGAAAGCAGTACAACTCATTCACAAAAGTTTTTCTTTTATAAACTAAAATAGTCACTAGACATAGCTTCTTTCTATGCACAAAATCACTATATTCTTGAACGTTACTCCTAAACATTCTGGCGTTCTGTGAAGTTCCTTTCGAGCAACACAGCAAGTCAATTTAAATTGATCAGTTTAGGCTTTGTTCAGCGGAAGTTTTCTCCTCACAGTGTGCCTAAAATGATACAGCTTTAGCCTTTTACGACTCTTTGGGACTGGAGGAGGGCTTGGTGGTGATGGAAGGTGTCTGGCACCTTTGAGATAAGTTCATAGACAAAGTTTATTAATAAATATCAACTAGTGCTAATTTATACGGACACAATTACAATTTTATGAGCTTACTTGAAAAACACAGGACTGAGAATATTTGGAGCACTTGTGGAACAATTATGCATGCCACAATTACAAAGCAAACAATTATTGCAAAGGTGGAGTAATTCCCAGATTGCAAAGGCGCGTCTCCTATTGTGGTATAGCGAGCAATATATTTTGAGTTGACTCGGTGTACAAAATCCCGTCCTTTCTCCTGCTCCCACACATCAACCCAAGTTTTCTCTTTGCATGTTCCATCCGGTTGTACTTCTGCCCATTTTGTATCGTAGTCTGGGAGAAAGAGTTTGTTCTCTTTGAGTTTCGAGCCCGAAAAACGGAATCGAACCATTTTAAAAAGTTTGAACTAAATTATTCTATCTCATGCTAAGATTATGACTTTATCTAACTAAACTTTAACACTGCCTATAATCGCATGTTATAGAGAAAACCAGGACACATGACGAGATGTGAGGTTAAAAAACAGAAACATAACATTTCAATAGATTTTTTATTTACATCCTTCACAACCAAATACATACTCGGAAAACAGTTTCGATAGCATATTATCTTTTTGCAAAATACACCTCAAAGAGATGCGTATATAAATGTAGGTGAAGTGTTTATGTCAAAATAATTATTTTTAAAGCATATTACTTCATGATTTTACAGGAATTGTCTCCCCTTCTTCTTCTTAATAATTGCTCAATAAATAACTTTGAAAAATACTTGAAAACATTTCGTTGGAGAAAACGTTCATCTGCAGTAAACGAAGGACATCGAAATGAACAGGGATTGACTTTCCTTGAAAACCCATTAAGAATACTGAACCCTTACTGTTTATGTTATGATTTAGCTTTGGATTTAGCCTGATTCTACTGAAATTTTCAGCAGAATTTGAAATACTAAACACATTTTGCGATTTCTCTATACGATATCAGTGATGAGAAAGAGATTAGATGTAACTATTAATTTCTGATCTGGCATTTCCTGTCTGCCCAGAACACAATCTGAAATTGACAGAATAGTTAAACTTCACAAGAACTAAATATTTCAACAGAAAGTAAATACATTGACATTTAATTAGCTGCCAACTCTTTGTATGAAAATCCAAGCTTCCATTGATGTCCATTGTAGGTTGGAGCCAGTTACTTAACTTTACGAGAAAATCAAACAACCAAAGAAACTGCAAACATTGTGCAATTAGGTGCTGTTCACAGAAAGTAGTTTTTAGTTAGCACTACAATTTAATAAGTTCTCAAGGATATACTTTGCTTTCACAAGAATCCACACGCGAAAACAAAAATGAAATCAAGTTTTCCCAATGTTGTTCATCGTAACCCCTTAGTTTCTACATTACTGCTGCGAGCATTTTGACAATTTTCAGAAAAACATTCTGACCCAAATACGCACATCAGTTGAAATGGACTTTTTTCCATCAGCCTCTCAAATGATTTGCTGCGGATAAGATCATCCTTGTGCCTACCTCACAAAAATCCGAAACAGGCACATAACATTATGAAAGAAAACCCGAATAGAAAGTAATAATTGTAATTGTATCATAAATATTTCGTTATCTCTCCATATCAAAAATTGAGACAAAACTCTAATTTTCTGTATTACATTACATTTTATGAGAAATTGCACTTACAAAAGGCAAAACTTTTTCACCCGGTTCTTGAGTTCCGTGCATACATTAGACTTGTACGACATCACAGCGAGGGACAGTGCATTTTGGAGAGTGAGACGCTCACTAAGCCGATGAAAGCATTCGGTTTTGCATGAGCTCACTTGCAATTTATCGGCAAGCTCCAGAAGATCAGTTAGTTTTTGAGTCTCTGACGTGCCAATATGTCCCGTATAGATATATTCCAAAATGCGTTCCATACACTCAAGGTCAACTCCATCTAGTCTGATGGAGTTTTCGGAGCACGGATCCTCGTCCCTATGTTTCTTAAACAGTTCGTGAAAAAATCGCGATCTGGCTGTGGAAAAGAAATTGGAGAATTTAATAGCTCAGCTGCTGAAGAAAAAAATTCACGTCACTATTTTTTAGTTCATGGATGTGAGCACGCCAATGAGAAGCCATTTAATATTTGTCAAGATGCTTCCTGAATGCACAAGTTTTTCCATTCATTCATTGAATACAGTACACACCGCACACACACACACATATTGAACCACCCGAAAGGCGAGGCTGATTTATGTTCCTTATCTTAAAGAGAAGTTAGCACTGCATTTTTTTTCTAGGAATAGAAATGATCATTTTAAATACCAGCTAGAATTGCTCGGTGGACTGGAAAACTCTTGTAGCCAACGTGAATGACCATATCTGTCCATTCACTCCGTTTTTCATGCCATAAGGATGCTATATCGTTGACTATGGAATGTCTGAGGCTGTCTGGAGTTAAGGAAAATTCTTTTTTTGGTAAAAGGTCAGAACCTTCTTCTTTTAGCTCCCCCAAAGTCCAAATCGTTGCTCGCAAGTGGAGTGATGGAGCATTTTTAATGCATTTGTAAGAGCATAGATTTTTCCAGCCAAGGCCATTTGTGTCACCGTTTATTTGTTCCACTCCTGAAGCTACATGAAACAAAAATTCAAGGGAAATTTTATTAGTCTTAAAACTTTCCTCACTCACTAAAGCTCAGACGATATTTATAGCAACATATAAACTTTTGATAATGTGGGATGGCTAGTCAACACGTTGTTTTTGTCATGACGGAAGTTGTTATGAAAAGGAGAGTATTTATAAATAGTTAAAACGAACTGTTGTTGGGAAAATTGAATACCTTTAGCCACAATGAATTCATTTCCCTGCTCATTATACAAGCCTACCTCAAAGCACAGATTGAAATGGTTGGCTTTGTTGCAAGAGAAGTCTACTCCTTTTGAGCATAAGAACAAAGAAACGTCATCATCGCATGGATTCAGCCCAAACTCAAAGTACCTGGATTGGATGATTACGTCAGGAAGCAAACCATGTGAAAATGTATCCAGTTTTGAAGTTATAATTTCAGCCCTTTACGTAGTTCCACTTCGTGGAAAAATATTAGCAGCATGAATATTCGAATTCAAATCAACGAACCATTGGTTGTCCTTGAACAACGGGGATATTTTGTTTGGTATCAGTTCAAATATGGGTGAACGCAAAATGGAAGGCTTCAAATTACCAATAGCTCCATCCAGTTCTAAAGACCAGACGTATTTGTACTCGTTATGCTGTAACTATAAAGCATAAGGGAAAGTAAAAAGATAAAAAACGAAACCCCCCGCAATAATGCCATATATTTTCATAGCAGTGGTATTTTCCGTTCTTAATTCCACTTATGTATTTTTAATAACCATATTTCGAACAGTTCTATGAATAGGCACAGCTGTATCGGGAATGACGCTCATTTTCATCTTTCCACGAGCTACTGAAATTGGTTCTATTTTTACAGTTGTGGTTGACGTCTCCATTTTATTTTTCGGTCTGGTTGGAATCGAAACGGATAATTTTACTGATTTAAAAAATGTTTGCAAAAAGAGCTACAGCGGTACAAAGAAAACAGCGGATTTTTATAGAGGAAAAAGAAAATTGACATTCAATACACAAGGATTTTCGGAATGGGAACTAGACGAGAAGACTAATCATGTGCCATGTGAGAGTATGAGTTTATTTGTAGACCATACAAGCACGAGCTTGGAATGTTGAAAGGAAGATTTATAGCGATAGCGACATGATGATGTGACGACATGGATAGAAGACGGATCTTCCTTGAAGAATGGAAAATAAACATGAATAGGGCGGGTAACCACTTTACCGGTACAGATTCTAACCCAAGTTCATATAAAATATTTACCAGATAGCATGATTGACAAGATTCTTTCAAAAAAATGAAGTAGTCATTTAAGTGCCAACGAAGGTCTGCAATAAATTTATATTTGCTGCAGGTCGACCTACTGAAAATGTTGTCGATGTGAATTACATCTCATCCAATATGACATTTAATTTAGGAAAGAAATATGCCGGTTCTTCATTTAAAAGATCGTAAATTAATGTAGGACAAAAAATTTAACACCAACTTGTAGTTGTCGACCTATACTAATAAATTTTTATGAACTACAATGTTTTAAAGTCCACAGAAGTTAAGGCGAGGTGAGGAAATATTTCATAATATGTTGGCTTTGATTTTAGCATAACCGGTGGACTTTATTATGCATATCCAAAAAGCAATGAATTAAATGTACATGTTTTAGTCGATTGTATACAGTATATAAACATCAATCAGAGCATGCGAAATTAATGAACATACAACATATAAGCTTGCTGCAAAATCCTATTGAGTAAAGTTTATATGAAATTATTTAGAACACAAAGACAAGATTGCAGTCATAAAGTAGCGCCTACTAGCTAACTGTAAGCCCAATCGTTTCCGCCAGTTGTGGTTTATCATAACACAATTAGCATTTCGCAGTAAATGCTATATCGACACAGTTTTTGATGTTTGCCTTTGCTTCTTGTTTACACTGCCCTTCTCAAAAGACCACAAACTAAGCTGAAAATAGCCCAAGTTTGATTAGTCAAAAGGATTTAATAATTGAATTAGTATACATGAACTTGCTAATATGTGTGTCAGTAAAGCTTGCACATGATGCATACATCCGTTTCAAACATTAGGAACCACAGATTCACGCGAACTGTGCCTCTTTTTTAAGTTGTCGTTCTAACAAAAATCAATTACGCAGAAGAACGACCAGTTTCCACGTGGTGACTTAATTACTTTTACTTTGTCATGCCATAACAGGTTTAAGAAGCACTAAAACGAGTCAGTATATATAGGGTAAACATTGGTGAAAAACTATGGCTATGTATGTGTATATCACAATGATTCATGATATCCACTCATTCATTTAATTCTAACAGTTTCCTTTTTGAAATCATTGTGCTAGAAAATCGCAACGTGAATGCACGCATATGTTTACTGACTGCATTGCATCTTGTTTTGTGGCAAATCCTTGTTCGTAGCAGTAGTAGCATTACTTACATTGTTTATATACCTATTAGAGCCAGTGTGACTTGCAAGCTACGGATATAACAAAGTTTTTGGTTTTCTGTCATGCATGTTTATCCCATATGCATGTGTTCAGTTGAGTCAGCAATGCATATACATACATAGTCCTCAAAGTACAGTATAGACATTAAGTGCGGCACTTAATCACCTTCAGTTTGGTTATGATGGTTGTTTTGCTATGTTTCTAACCAAAAGCAACTCCTGCTCGAGTCGAGTCAAGTCACAAAAAAGAACAATACTACTGGTTTCGTTTCATGCATAGCAGATAGCCCTTTAATTATTTAACCGAATTGGTGAGCCTTGCCATGTCGTTATATTACTTTGCTTCTTTTGCTTTCGCGATTCAAACGTCAGCAATTTCTTCTAACGAAAAACTGACAGCGGTGAAGTTACATAGGGCACACTACCACAAGTGGTCATAGCACTGCCAATGTCTATAAACCAGCAACTGCTTCAGTTAGTTTCTTTATTGTTTTAGTATCTGAGTGGCTGTTCATTCACCTTCGAAAGTCCACAAGGTCTTCCTTCAGTACGGCAACGGCATAATAATATAAGCACTCATTTTTTCAAACTCCTTCATTTAAATTCAGAAAACGTTCATTTGCCCATTGATAAAGTTTTCCAGAGCCGATCCGAAAGTTTTCAGTGGATTGAAGTAATAAGACCAATTACTCTTTTGAACTCTGCTGAAGCAACTTTCAAATAAGTTCCAGCATCTAAATCCCTAGCGTGTGGTTCTGTTTGAAAAAGTTGATCATTTTCTTCTCCCAATTGTTTTACAAACCTTGTCATTCGAGAGAGAAAAACTGAGCACATCTACACTTTATACAAGCGTGAACAAAGTGAAGCGTTATATAACTATGCCCTTTTGGTTCACGTGAAACTTATCATATCATTTTTTCCTCTTCGTGTACGTAACATTGAATACTGTTTGTTTACCGTAATCCATCGTGGTTTTCCAGATAACTGTGTGATGATACCATGAGATGTTAGAGGTGTATTGTGCCATGATCTAAAATCGTGTAGTTAATGAACACAGGTGCACGAACATGGTTTCTTTGTTGATTTTTCTGAGTGCGCTATTCTTCTGCCATATCATTTTAGCAATGTATCTTATGCTGCCCGTGGTCTAGCATTTATTTCTGGAAAATGTGGCCAAACATAAGTAAAAGCAACCGAGATGGGTCTCGGCACCACTCAAGAGGAAGTTTTTGGGAAAAGTACAAAATGAAATCTAGATGGAAAGTTGAGTACAAAAGGTGTTTACTTATTTCGGTGATAAATTTGAAGGTTGTTGGTTGATCAACAAATATGAAGCTATCATTTTAAAGGATGGGCTGCCAAAAAAGTGCTTCTGCGACACAGTTGTTGATACATTGTGCACTCAACTCTACACACTTTCTTCCTGTTTGGAAAGTTAATTAATGCGCGATGCATAACAAGAAACCTGTATGGTAATTTGCTCTACCCCAGACAAACAACCGAGACCAAGAGCAAGTTGTTCGTTCACTTTTCATTATCACAAGGAAATCCTACAATATGAGAAACCGTCAACATACAATTGTGCCCTTAATTCCTAATTGTGAGCATCCCGGATCTCGTACAAATTCAAAGGATTGTACCGTACCTGATGATATCAAATTTTATGTGTCCTTTCAATGCTTTAATGTTTCCGAAAACTTTGCTCGTTCTGATAAATTGTCAACAAATTTACATCAGAATACAATATAACTGTGATATTGTTCAGTTTCTGTATCTTGGCCTTGTTTCTTGACTAACTTTGAAAGTACCTTTATGGTTTACATTTACAAAACCAGAACTAGATTTTTTTACTGACTTGTTTGAGCTGTACTAAAAGTAAATTATAATTTTGTATTGTAGTAAAGTAAGCAGTTTGCTCAAAAATGTAACCAAACTAAAAATGATGCGAGAAAGATATTTTATATAAATAAACGCATACACGTTAAAAATGTGAGTTTATAATATTTCAGTCAAACTTTTTTTCCAATTTTTATTATTTTTTAAACTTAATAACTTCTTTCATCTATTACTTTGTATATACACGAGGCATATTATCATACATCCCTACCATTGACATTATTTGATCGGATAAAAATAAAAATAAGCGTTTGCGGAACTGGATGTTCGTCAAATCACTTGACCTTCAGACAAAGCTTTCTTCTTGGTGAGCGAGCTCATTCAATATAAAATCGTGTTAAAAACTCCAAAACTCTCATTTCATTTTGATATTTCGTCAAGTTCAGTAGTACTGATATGAGCCCAAACCAACCGTAATTAAAGCTATTGAATTAAATAAATATTACTTTTGGTTTATGTTTGGAAATCGATTGAAATCAATATGAGTTGGTGAATCATATAGCATTTTGCTTGTGGTTGATTGAAATGGGGAAATATTACACCATCATAAAAATGAAACTGGTTGGCTGATAAATCATTTTCCATACATATTTTATCACGAGCCTTGAATTGGTGTAATTTTGATACTTTTGGCCAAGCATAATTATCAAGGTTTTTCTATGACCTGTGAACAAGCAAGATTTGAATAAAGTAACATTGCTGTTTTTCTTTCATTCAATAATTTGCATGAAAATGCATACATTTACGCCGTAGCAAAGGTATATAAAGGCATAATTATGTGCAGTCTTTATTAATAGATCAAAAGAAAGATTATACTGAGGTCAAAGGTCCTGATTTTTATTTTGCATATTTTTTTCACTTTGAAGATAATCTGGTGATGATGTAATTTTTTGCCAATAATTTCGTTCCGCAGTCGTGAAGGTGCTAAATAGGGGGTAAATATAGTGTAAGTTTGGTAATAAACTCCAATGATGGCTGACACACAGAAAAGATGTACTTAAAACACACAAAATTGAACATGAACCCTATTACTAAACTGGAATGTGTATTTCACGAAATTACATAATTTTTAGTATCAGACTTGAAATCCTAAAATTGTTATTCCATGATCTGTGAGCTGATGTTAATTAATGAATTCATCAAAAAACCATTATGAGCGTGTCAACATACTGAAATACATGCAAATGACCATAAAAGTTAATCACAAACCGAAAAGCAGTAAAAATAAATCAATTAAGCAAGAGTGAGAAAAGACACCATTCATGTATATTTTCATATTATAGCAATATATCAGTGATATACTTAAGCTCAATACTCTAGTAGGTCATTCGGCCGAGCACCAGCGATGAGGTGGATTCCACAATAACTCATCCAGTTCTGCAAAAATAATCTAGCTGAACAAAATCTGTTCATTCCAGGTTAAAAGTCAACCAAAGGAGACAGCATAGAGTCACGTCAATCCCAACTTCTTGAGGTAAAAGTCTTTGGTAACAAGATAAAACGATTCCTACGCTGAAGGCGGCTTAAAAGTAATCCAATAAATGGTCTTTATGACAGTGTTAACTGATGCCCAAAGCAGTAAGAGATGCTCACTCAGTGGACGTAATAAGCTAATAAGCTACTCGTAATTAGTAAAGTTCTTCACTGGATCATTCTGAGTTTTATGTCATCCAATGATCCAACCAATGAAACGACCACAGCGTGGGCTTCTCACTATATCGCCATATGCACATGTACATATATTTATCTTTCTTGAGTCATGTAAAGAAAAGAAATCAGTCTTAATAAAACGTAAAATGTATTGAACATTGTGAAATTATTCCACTCATAACCGACGATGATTGAAGAAACTGGATAATGCTGCTTAAGAGAAGAAGCAAATACATAAACCTAATAAGTTATCATTACTATCCGCATTTCTCATTTGATACTGAAAGAGTTACAAAGTACAGCAACAGTTGGAGCTGAATGAGTTTAGGAAATGTAAGTACATTAGCGTTTATGTATTTGCCCTTCTTTCTCTTAAGCAGATTATCCAGTTTCTTCAAATCATCGTCGGTTATGAGTGGAATAATTTCACAATGTTCAATACATTTTTACGTTTTATTAAGCACTGATTTCTTTTCTTTACATGACTCAAGAAAGATAAATATATGTCACATGTGCGTAAGGCGATATAGTGGAGAAGCCCTCGCTGTTGTCGTTTCATTGGTGGATCATTGGATTGACATAAAACTCAGAATGGATCCAGTGAAGAAACTTTACTAATTACGAGTAGCTTATTACGTCACTTGATGTGACATCTCTTACTGCTTGGGCATCAGTTAACACTGTCATAAAGACCATTTATTGGATTACTTTTTAAGCCGCCTTTCAGCGTAGCGAATCGTCTTTATCTTGTTTACCAAAGACGTTTACCTCAAGAAGTTGGGATCTGACGTGACTCTATGTCATGTCGTCTCTTGACGTTGACTTTTAAGCCTGAATGAACAGATTTTGTTCAGCTAAGATTATTTTTGCAAGAACTGGGATGAGTTTTATTGTGGGAATCCACCTCATCGCTGCCGTGCTCGGCGAATGACCTACCTTAGAGTATTCGAGCTTATAAGTATATCACTGCCTATAATATGAACATATAATCATGCTACATCTATGAATGGCTGTTTCTTTTTCTCACTCTTGCCCTTAATTGATTATTTTTACTGCTTTTCGGTTTGTGATTAATTATGGTCATTTTCATGTATTTCAGTATTGTTTGACACGCTCATAGATGGCTTTTTTTGAGAATTCTTTAATGTAACATCAGCCTTCACAAGCATCATGGCAGTAACAGTTGCGGATTCAACCGTTTGATGCTAAAAAATTATGTAATTTCGTAAAATACACATTCCAGTTTAGTAATAGGCGCGTTTCACGTTCAATTTCTGCTGTGTTTTACAGTACATACTTTTCTGTGTGTCAGCCATCCATTGTAGTTTATTACCAAATTACACTATATTTACCCCCTAACTTTAGCACCTTCACGACCTTGTCGCGAACGAAATTATTAGGCAAAAATTACATCATACCAGATTATCTTCAAAGTTTGAAAAAAATATGCAAAATTTAAAATCAGGACCTTTGACCTCAGTATAATCTTTCTTTTGAAAATCTATTTAATAAAGACTGACATTAATTTATGCCTTTATATACCTTTGCCTTACGGCGCAAATGCTATGCATTTTCATCAAATTTTATTGAATGAAAGCAAAACAGGCAATGTTATTTAATTCAACATACTGCCTTGTTCAGCAGCGTCATTTTTTAGAAAAAACCTTGCATTAATTATTGGCTTTGGCCAAAAGTCATCAAAATTACACCAATCAATCGCTCGTGCATAAAATTGTATGTGAAAATGATTTATCAGCCAACCAGTTTTCACTTTTTATGCATGGTGTAATATTTCCCCCATTTCGAAATCAACCACAAGCAAAATGCCTATATGACATCACCAACTCATATTGATTTCAATCGATTGTCCAAACAAACCAAAAGTAAATTTATTTAATTCAATAGCCTTTAATTACGCGTTAGGTTTTGGCCGCCTCATTATCAGTACGACTGAAGACTTGACGAAATATCAAAATGAATATGAATAAGTTTTGGAGCTTTTTAACACGATTTTATTTGAATGAGCTCGCTCACCAAGAAGAAAGCTTTGTCTGTCAAAGGTCAAGTGATTTGACGAACATCCAGGTTCGCAAACGCTTATTTTATTTTTATCCGATCAAATAATGTCGAATGTAGGGATGTATGATAATATGCCTCGTATATATACAAAGTAATAGATGAAAGAGGTCTATATATTAAGTTTAAAAAATAATAAAATTGGAAAAAAAAAGTTCGACTGAAATTAGCATATAGCATATAATATCACATTTTTAACGTGTATTTGCGCGTTTATTTATATAAATATCTTCTCGCATTCATTTTTAGTTTGGTTACATTTTTGAGCAACTGCTTACTTACTACCTCAATACAAATTATATTTTACTTTTAGTACAGCTCAAACAAGTCAGTAAAAAAATCTAGTTTCTGGTTTTGTAAATGCGTAAAACCCATAAGCTGACTTTCAAGTTATCAAAAACAAGGCCAAGATACAGAAACGTGAACAATATCACAGCTATATTGTATTCTGATGAATTTGTGACAATTTATCAGGAACGATAGCAAATGTTTTCGAAACATTAAAGCATTGAAAGGACACATTAAAATTTGATATCATCAGTACGCGTACAATCTTTTGAATTTGTACGAGATCCTGCGGATGCTCACAATTTAGGAATTAAGGACACAATTG